>VZRE01005795.1:0-33229 GCA_013396775.1 Cephalopterus ornatus | reverse complement strand
CGAGGGGCCGGGAGAGGCTGAGCCCCCGCTGCCACGGCTCCGGCCGGTCCCCGGCAGCCGCCGGCCCCCGACAAGGCTAGCCCTGTGCCCGGCTCCGCGCCCGGGAGCCACTTCAGCAGCTGCCCGCCGTGCCCCGCACGCCAGCCTCCATCCGGCCGTCCCTGCCGATGGACCTTCGCGAACCTCGCCGCTCGGAATACTGCCCTGGGCCCCCGCTTTCCTCCAAACACCTGTTTCGAAACCTCTCTGTGGGTAGCAACACCTCAGCAGATTTACTCGGAAAAGAAAAAGAAGAGCAATCGGAGCAGCAGTGGCATGGAAATTGATGTCTTTGTGCCAGTGCCTCCCACCTGGGGAGACACAGAACAACAGAGCTGATCAGACTTTCAGTGACAGATTCCCAATGTGTTTAATGGCAAATTGTCTTGACCGAAAGAAATTCCTCTGAAACACTGGAAGATTTCTAAGCAGTAATAACACTGCCAAACTTCCATCTTCACCGAGTCTTGAGTGGCCAGACTAGCCTCAGAACATCAGCTGTGAATCTGATGGTTTGATTAATTATAATGACTATTAATTCCCATTTAAATTAACTTTGTTGGAATATGGCACTAAAATACTTCAGTTTTGAAGGGTGTTTCAGGCAATCTGGGTGAGATTTAGCACTGCTAATAATTTTATGTAATAAAATTTTATTTTATAAATGCTTATAATTTTATATAATAAATCCATAGAAGCTTGAAAATACAAAACATTTCCCAGCGTTTTTTGTTTCTTTTGTACCTATATCAATTATTCCTTCTTGCAACTTTATCTTATGTAATGCAACAAATATGTATCTATAACATACACTGATATAAAGGCATTCATAACTAAAACTTCAGTTTGATATAGTTTTGATGGTCTCTGATAAGCTCAAAATCTGTTTAAAATAATCCATTCCACTCTCTTCATACTCACACAAAACCAAAAGGAACAACAATTTTTCTATAACTTTGGAATAATGTGTTCTCAGAGATGTAGTATCACAGACATTAGCCTTTAAATTCTCATCCAGTAGTCAACCTTATAAATATCTTTCCAAACAGCAGCTTCATAGTAGCACATGTCAAGTACTTGGCTTTAGTTCCCCATACTTAAGGTATAGCTTTCCCTTTAAAACACTGATTTCAAGAGGTTCTTTTTCTCCCAGAGAAGGAATTCAGTCCCAGTATATTTCAGCCTCAAGTTACTAAATATGGATCAAAACCCTGAAATACAGGGAGTTGATACTTAATTGTGATCAATCATTCCAGTATAACACAAAAATGTTGTAGGCCTTGCAATAAAATATTTGATCTAGTGGTTTGAGGGAGAGCGGGCTGATTTTGAATGACCCTATTTCCTTAAAAATCACTTTCAGGCACTCTCAGTTACACAAGGTCATATAAAAAATGAAAATTCCTACAAAAAATTATGTTCACAATTAAAAATACATATTTTATGTTGTGCACAACTTCCATGTACTCGCTTCAGTTGGGCCCTTAATGTTCTCTTCTGCTGCATCGTAGAACAGTGTTCAACTTCAGCTCCTATTGAAATGGAAAGGTCCCTCAAGTTCATGTATAGTGTGGAGTGACAACTCCATAACATTTTCAGCTTTAAAACTCCAAAGTTAAATTTGAAGGTCTTATGACACAATAAGGAAAATCAACCCCTTCATTAAACATTTCATTTGCCTCAGAAAAGCAGCAACCCTCATACAGGCCAAAGCCAACAGATGAGCTTTGAAAGACCAATGTAAAAGATGTCAAACTGAAGGACTCTGACATTAAGGACTTTTTTCCACTAGAAAATACTTAGGAGATTGCTACCCACGTGCCTCGCTTTAGAAACATTGTTGCATTATGTGCAGTTTTGAGAATAGGTAGAGGATGGGGATGGATGGATTATGGTTAATGTCTAAAAGCTTCCTCAGCACAGAGCTCAATGGCATTGTTTGTGAGTACCACATTTGCGTAAGCAGCTTTGTTCTGGTTTCAGTACAAAGCTTCATCATCCTTTTCCAGAAGTAGGATGCTTCCCAAATTGTATATGCTCCTGTCCTCTCCTTCTTTAATCAAGCTCCTACCATAAACAGATTAAAATATGCAAAAAGTTTGTCTCTTAACAGCTCACTCCCTCACAGAAAATAAAATAACAGATGTCTAGAAACCACAGCCAGAATTTTAAATATTAAATTTATTATGCTATATACTTAGATCTGTGTTTAGATATTTAAATGAATTTTGCTGCTTAGCATGACTTTAAGATGCTCACTTAATAAAACTATGATGATCTTGGGGCCTTAAATTTTGATATGATTCATGAAAGAAAAAAGCACCAAACTCAAGAACCTTAACAGCAAAAATAATTTTCAGTCTCCAATACTTTTTATTTGCTTTTAAAACATTGTAACAATATCAGTCATCTGCAGTTACTGTATGTTAGTGGTTTTGAAAGAAACCGGGTTCAAGCTTACAAATCTGACTTCAGTGGTGGCATGACTGTATGAAGTCACAGGTGCAAACTGTTGAAAAGTAGTCTGACTCCATGTGAAATCAGCTGAGGTAACAGCAAGCTATATATAATGAAAATCCGTTTCAGAATATATGGTTATCAGAAACAAACGTAGTTCACTGAATTTGTTAAAGAAAAACATTAATCTTCTAAAAACTTGATTCATATAATGAAGAAAATTTTTACACTATATGAAGGTTTTTGTGGAGAAAATGGAATATAGTGAAAACAATCTTTCTGCACATTAATTCTATACTTCATGTATTTTCATCAGAAAATGTCAGTATACAGACAGACTACATTACTCCTTTCCAGAACCAGCAAATTCTCAAGCAATCAATAATAAGGATCCAAAGAGGAATCAAAGCATTTAGTCAGAAATAAGAACTTTCATGGATCTTGCTTGCATCACTTTAGTTATTGTAGTGATAAGGATATAGCATAGAACAGTATGCATAGTACATGTGACACATACAGTAACATACTTATTTGCACAGTTCAAGACAGAAAAAGTTCTTGTGAAATACACAGAGCCATTTTCAGGTCTGCTGTCACTCACGTTACTGATATTCGATATATATCTATATAAAATCTATGGTAGCTAAAGGAAAATGCGCCACAGAGCATACATTTGCACTTGAGAAAATCAAGGACTGTTGGCAAACCAGAGGAAATTATATTAATCAGGTGAATTATTGATTGTGGGCTTGTTATCAGTATATGAGATACTCTAGCCATATCTTTAGCTATTCTTTCATTAATGCAATCAAGATGTAAAACTGAAAGCATCTAAATTCACACCTCTTGAATTAACACTGACATACAAGCATATTTGCTTGATAACCTAACTGCTATAGATCAGTCAGTTGCACTTCTATCCCTGGGAGAACCTGGGCTGAGTCCTCTTGGAACACATTTTGAGTCATATGAAGGACAGCAGAGTGCGTGGGAAAAACCTACATGAATTTACTAAGGGTTGTATTGCGTTTGCACGGCCAGGTTTTGGTAGCAGGGAGGTACAGGGGTGGCTTCTGTGGGAAGCAGCAAGAAGCTTCCTCCACATCCAGCAGAGCCAGTGCCAGGTGGCTCCAAGACAGATGTGCTGCTGGCCAAAGCAGAGCCAATCAGGAGTGATGGTAGCAAATCTGTTAAAACATATTTAGAAGGAAAAATATATACATATATTGCGCAGATGTAACTGCAGCCAGAGAAGAGCAGAGTGAGAATATGTGAGATGAACAACTATGCAGACACCAAGGTCTCAGTGAAGAAGAGGGGGAGGAGGTGCTTCAGGCGCTGAAGCTGAGATTCCCCTGCAGCCCGTGGTGCAGACCATGGTGAAGCAGCTGTGTCCCTCCAGGCCATGGTGGACCACAGGGATAAAGAGATCCACCTACCAGCAGCCCGTAGAGAAGACCCATACCAAAGCAGGTGTGTGCCTGAAAGGAGTCTGCAAACCCATGGGAAGCCCATGCTGGATCAGGCTCCTGGCAGGGACCTGCTGACCTCTAGAGACAGGACTCCGCACTGGAGCAGATCTCCCTGTAGAACTTGGAATCCTGTGGGGAACCCACAGTGGAGCAGCCTGTACCTGAAGGACTGCACCCTGAGCAGTGGTAGGGACAACATGTGATGAACTAACCATAACCTCCATACCCTATCTCCCTGCACTGCTAAGGGGAGAATAGGTGAAGCTTGGGAAGGAGGAAGGGATGGGGGAAAGATGTTTTTAAAATTTATTTTACTTCTCGTTATCCTGTTCTGATTTTGTTGGTAATAAATTCAATTATTATCCCCAAGAAGAGTCTGTTTTGCCCACAACAGTTTTCAGTGCATGATCTCTCTTGGTCCTTATCTCAGCTCATGAACCTTTGTTATGTTTTCACTCCCCTGTCCAGTTGTGGAGGGGAGTGATAAAGTGGCTTTGATAGGTGCCTGGTGTCCAGCTAGGGTCAACCCACTATAGGGTAAATCTAGCCTGATAAATCTGACTGTCCTCTGTGATGAACTAACTGAATATATGGATGAGAAGAGAAAAGTGGATGGTACTTATCTTGGCTTTTGCAAGGCTTTCTATGCTTTCCCCCACACCATTCTTCTGTCCAAGCTGGGATATAACAGAGTAGATGGGTGGAAACTAGATAGGTGTGCAACTGGTTGGATGGTTGTGTTAATGCACTGTACTCTATCTAAATGCTAATAGCAAGTGTCATTACCCAGGGATATGTCTTTATATCTTTCAGGATGTGTCCTTACATCTTTACCAGTGACCTGGAGGACACACAGGAGTACTCATTCTTCAGGTCTGCTGGTAAGAGGACTAATTAGGAGGACTAATTGACATGCTAAGGGCAGGACTGCTATCCAAAGGGACTCAGACATGCCAGAGGAAAGGTCTGACAGGAACCTTATGAAATTTGACAAGAACAAATGTAAAGCCCTACATCAGGGAAGATAATAACCTTCAGTGATGGGGCGTGGCTGGCCAGTGCCTGGCTGGGGAGCAACTTTGTTGAAAAAGCCTTGGGAGTTTTGCCAGACAGCAATCTGAGCACGAGCCTGCATTGAGTCCTGGCAGCAAAGCAAGCCAGTAACATCCTGGACAATAACAAGGGGTGTCGTTAGCCCCCTCCATCTACTGTTCTATAGATCACACCTTGAAAACTGGATCTTAGAATAATTCTGGCTGAAAAGACTCTCCGGACATCTTTAGTAAGGATTAAATCTGAGGCCAGACTAATGGGTTTTATTCAAAGGACAGAGACAGTACAACTTCTGTGGGCAACCTAATCTAGTGCTGGAGTATCCTCATTGTGAAGTTTTTCCACATATCAAGTCTGAACTTCTCATTTCCACTATGACCATAACCTTATGTCTTCCCACCATGCATAACTATGAAGAGCATGTCTCTGCCTTCTTGATAGACTCCTCATGGGTTTAACTCCATTGGCTCCTGTTAGGTGTCCCCAAAGCCTTCCTTTTGCCTGGCTGGACAATTCTGTATGAGCCAGTGGTTATACAGACTGTCGTATGAGTGAAACAATGCTCAAATTACTAAGGGATTTATCTGGTTTCAGAATATCATCAGTAGTGCTTTGAAGGAAGGAATGACAAGTATAAATGAAATAAAGACAAAAGCATTATAGTAAAAAGGCATTATAGTAAAACCTTTCAGTGAATTTAAAGCTATTTTTTTCCTTATAACTTGCTCTCATCTTTAACTTGCATGTACATATGCAGGTTTTTTTCCCCTCTGTTGTTCCTATTTCAAAGATGGACCTTGGAAAAACCATCTTCAGCCAGTGGGAGGATTTCTAGAGATATGAGTAGGCAGTAGGTTGACAAGCTAATAAAATTTACATGAAAGATAATATTTGTTTCAACTGGATGCAGGAATGAGCCCTTAGTCATACTAAATGAGAAATGTTTGTTCAGTCTGAAAAGACAGAATTTAGTTAAAGATTAGTTAAGTAGATGTCTAACAGCTCACTCATTCTGAAACTCTATAAAGTAAATACTACTAAGCTCTATAGAAATCTTTTAATACTTACTGGGGCAGGAGGTAAGAGGCAAAATGTCTGTTTCTGAATGTAGCATTGTAACAGTAACATGCATAATTTTTCATTACATTTCATTATAGGTATATATATATGCAGGATATAAAAAGAAGCATATGTCTAGCAGACATTAAAAAACAGATATATATTTTTATGAAATATCTCAAATATGGCTTTATATTTTAAAGTATGGGCTTAATACATTAATTACCATATGTATGTTTACTGAACTGCCTCAACTGTGTGAAAAAATATGACATGCCCTTAAACATTTGTTGAATTTTAACACGTATTGCAGAATTACTATTTAACATTTGACAACCAATGTAATTTGTTATAGGAGGGCTTTCTGCTATGTTTTAAACTTAGTGCAAGTGCAATTGAAGTATAATTAATCTCTGGTTAATTGTAATTAAAAAAACTGGTGGACAAAATTATTAAAATTAGATGCTTTTAGTTCACTCGCTGTAATAATCTGGTGCAGAGATCATTCTTGTCACTAAAATACAAAATGAATGACATTGAGGGATTTGTGGGTTTAGTATCTTTCCTCCTCTGTTTTCCAAATTTCTTTTAAATTTTGCTTTGCTCATGCTACTTATGTTTAACATCATGCCTGCACATGTGCTTCCTGCAGGTAGATCAATGAAAGGGCAACAGTAAGATGTCATGTCTAAAAAAATAAATACACAGAAGAAATTTCTAAAAATCATTAATTTTTAAGAATCATAAATTTTTAAGAATCCCATTATTTCTGATGAGAGGAACAAAACAGAACAGAAGTGAGAATAGCTATTCTTTGGATTTAAGAGTTGACAGAGGCAACATAGAACAGAATATGTGTCTGCCACAGACATAGTTAACAGATAATAAATTGAACAAGTATTAGTACCAAATGGTTTACAACGAAGAACAAAGGTGCAGAACTTACAAAGATGAGAAAGAAGGACAGAGTTGACTAAAGAACTCAGGAATCAATAATGAAGAGAAAAACAGAGGGAAGGATTCATGGGTTTAATTTAATCTAGGAATTTCCATGAAAATACTCTCAATGTAAACCATAAAAAAAAAGGGTAACATTTTCCTGGTTGATGCAGCACAAGGAAAGACAAGAGAGGAAAAGGAATACATAGAGAACTAATGGTATTACAATTTTCTTTAGCTTGAAAAAGCAACCTATAAAAAGTGAGCATCAGAAAGTGAATTATAAGAAATTATTTTAAAGTACAGATGAAATTAAAACCTACACATATGCCTGTTACTCACTTTTTTGACTATAACTTGTCATAAAACAGTCAAGTGAACTAGAAGAATTCAAAACTTGCATTTCTAACTAGTTAGATCTAACTAAGTAATTAGTCCTAGTTCATTTGCGTTTTCATTAAGTGCATTCAGGAGAGAAATTTTTTTGAAGAACAGTAGAGGGAAGGAGATGTACTGTGTAAGTAAGCTAGACATATATATCAAACTATATTAAATTGACTATACCTGACTGCTGAGAATAATTAACAACACAATCAGCTTCTGGAGTTAGGGTTTTTGTACCATTATGCTACATATTCAAGAGGTATGTGTATTATTATGACTGAAAGAGAACAGAACTTAAAAGCAAGGCAGAGTGTTTAGATTTGGAAAGATGAAATAAATTGGAAATCGTTAAGAAGACTTATCTGTTAAAGGAAATTGAAAGAAAATAATAAGAAGATAACTAATTACATCTAATTACTTTAAAAGAAAGGTTTTCAGAGGGCTGATGGAATGAAGACAAGGAAGAAGAACATGCCTCCAAATATGGTTTGTATCAGTGAAAATTAAGTAAGAAAAGCAGAAAAAGTGAGGGGGGGGGAACTTTTCCTTCAAGTTACTAACAAGGAAGCCACCAACAGTCTCCAAAAAGAAACTTTAGATGGATTCAAGAGAATCAGAGAAAGAAGAGAAATCAAGAACGGAAAATAGTGGCTAGCTAGCACCTACTCGATTTATAGTCCTTAAATCTCAGATTCTTGTACAGTTTTTAGTGGAATTTATGAATTTTTTTCTTCATCTGAGTTTTGTATTGCTGAAAAGTCAGAGATCTATTTAAATCAAATTGAATAACATATTCTGTAGCAATGTAGTAAAGGATATTTTGCTATGTTTTAAATACAGTAGATCCCTAAAGAAACATACGTTTACTTTTATGTACCTTGTACTGCTGTTTTTCCTCACTGACATATTTAAAAATATTTATATTTAAAATACACATCAGTGTTATACTGCAGATACTAATTAACTCATTTTTATATACATATTTTTTAAAAAGTTAATAAACATTGTATTTTTAATACTACCTAATATCATTAAAATGTTCATGTCTTTTAGTGTTTTCAACATGTATGTAACAAAATATTTCGCTCACATCTCTGGGAACAGAGTCACATACAGATTTCAGGGAAAAATTTAGAAATTTATCAGTACATTTTTTGCACTTGTATTTTGTTTTACAGGACATGCTAGTTAAAAGTTAAGTTCTCTTCTAGTTGCACTGTCACAGATACCAACATAGTTTATTCTAGATTTACACCACATAAATAGGATCAAAATAGGGTAAGTGTTTTTTGAGAGCAGAAGTCCTGTGAGTAAAGCACTCAGTGGCATGCTTAGATAGTTTTGCTGTATACTCCAGCTCTGCTGTTGGTCCACTACTTGACTTTGACATCCAGAATCTATGCATGAAAAACCAGCACTGTAAGTTAAGACTGAAATTTTTTAAATCCTCCCTTAAGACAAAAAACCTCAAATATTCAGTCAGAAAAAAAAAAATCCATGTGTAACTAAAGTTCTACTTTTAAAGATGTCCACAAATTCCATATTTTTGTTGGTACTTAACAGATCAATGCCTCAGCCATCTGTGGGCTATTTCCTTTTATATCACCTTCAGGAGACTAAGTATAATACATTTCAATCATTTCCACTGTAAAAACACAATCAAGGTCTGTGCAAACCACAGGGGAATTGGTTTTTCACTCAGAAATATTGCCATAAAGGAAAGAGGTAATATTCAAAAAACTTAGCAGAATCGCAGAATGGTTGAGGTTGGAAGGGAGCTCTGGAGGTTGTCTGTTCCAACCCTCCTGGCTAAGCCAACATCACCAAGAGCGGGTTGCCCAGTGGTTGAAGTACATGACCTGAGTGCCCCAGTCCAGGCTTCTCTTCCTGAAGGGTCACAAACTTGCAAATTTTGCCTCTCAGGAAAATAATTTATCGCCTTCACTATTTGTGAATGGCAGTCAAGACAGAAAAGATGAATAGGACCAAAACCCCAGGAATGGTACTGTACTGGTACTCCTCCAGAGGGGCCAAGAACTTGATTTTGTCTTCAGTTTCTTCTGGGTTCTGGGATACTTTTCCACCCACGGGGACTATAAAACCATGTTTTGAACCGAGTTCTGATACAATGAAATTTCTCTTCTTTAACTCAAAAGAAGTGACAAATTCCATCAAGACCTGAATGTTAAAATTCTGGCAAAGGGAAGGCAAGGGCTTTGAACCCCTTCAGAAAAGGTTTGAAACAAGTCTTCAAATTTTGATGTTCTCACTTTCTCATTCTCCTGACAAATTTTAAAAAAGAAATGTTGACACTTTTGAAGACGATGTGAGTAGCTGCTGGAGATGCTCTGAAAGGTCTATCTGGTAAAGCTGTTTAAAAGACCATGCTATAAATTTGCCTTTGACTCTAGTTCAGCTTTTGCATGAATTACCATAATGTCCCAGCTGTGAAAACTAGAGCCATTTTGGATATGTTTCTAAGGTCTCTTAGGTTTCTAAGAAGTTTTAAAGAACAAGAGCTCAATTAGCTTAATTTAGCATTAAGCAGCAAGATGCAAAAACCACATACTTGGAACTTGATTTTAAATGTTTGCCTAGATAATCAGATCAATCATTTATACCAGTTTTACAGCAAGCCTTTTAACTATTTATATATGTTTTACTTCTCTAGACTGAAGTTATTTGGAGCAATGAGTTTCTCTGATGTGAATATTTACACAGTGGTCAGCAAAGAGTACCAGATTTGGTTTGGTTTCTAGTATAAACTGAGTCCATGGGAGTGTGTATATTCATCTGGCTTATATAAACTCCAACCTTATAGCTAAGTGGCAAAGGAAATGTTTGTTCCTAAAAGCTAAATTAAACAAAAATTCAGGTACAATGCATCCATTTGCTACTGCCTTAGTTGCACTTTTTTGGCTAATATTTTACATTCTGATTTTGAGTATACCAGCAAATTTAATGCTTCTTCTGTTTCCTGTAGTCATTTGAACAGTTTTTATTATATTTTAGTGTTAATAGCTTTGCAATGCTGAGTCTGTTTCAATGTATAACAAACACTTTGATGAGCCCGTATTTTCAAGACTAGTCCTTTTGTCTTGAATGGAATTACTTCTGTCTGTCTGCTAATATGAGTACACATGCAGAGCCTCTCTCAGAACAAAAAACAGTCCTGATGCTGAAAATTTTGCTAATTTCTATCATTTATATATTCAGGTTTATTATCTGGAAACTATCTCCTTGATATTGTACATTTCCATATGCATGAATAGTCATCCACCTGCATACAGTTATTCTCGGTGCAGTGTTTTAGCACTTGTGAGTAGGAATTTCAGACATTATGCACCACTTTGTATTGATTGATCCCTGATTTTTCTGTAGAAGGCTTCACCTGACATAGATACTGAGGGAAGTAGGCCTGGTAGAGAGGAAAGGGAGATATCATCCTGCTCAACATTTCCAAATAGTAGCCATCAGAGCTGCTATGATGTATGGGGCTCTAGTGTAAGATATACATAGGGCCTTCTCTAGCTCTTCACCTGAACCACTTTCAGAAAATGTAAACGCTGCTTGCAATTGCCAAAGTTCAATCTCCTGTTTTGTTTCATTTGATTGGTTGGGTTTGATTTTTTTTTAATTCTATGATGGTCATCATAAATGTACAGCTCCATTTTTTTTAGAGATGAGTGTAAATTCAAGTCTTATTCAAGTCAGTACTCTGCTTTTAAAAACAACTTTCAGCTTTTAACAAAGGTGACAGAATATTTAATGGAATTATTTTTATTTGCAAAGCTGATTTTACTGTTAGAAAAACAAAGATGTATTTCAGGCTGAGAAAGTTGGGGCTGCTCTGCCTGAAGAAGAGAAGGTTGCATGGACACCTCATAGCAACTTTCCAGTATCTGAAGGGGGCCTGCAGGGAAGCCAGAGAGGGACTCTTTGTCAGGAAGTGTAGTGACGGGAAAAGGAATAAATGGTACAAACCGAAAGAGGGGAAATTTAGGTTAGATATTGGGAAGAAATTCTTTACTGTGAGGGTGCTGAGATACTGGAACAGGTTGCCCAGAGAGGTTGTGGACATCCCAACCCTGGCAGTGTTCAAGGCCAAGTTGGATAAGGCCTTGAGCCACCTGGTCTAGTAGGAGGTATCCCTTCCCATGGCAGGGGGTTTGGAACTAGATGATCTTTAAGGTCTCTTCTAATCCCTTAACTTTCCATGATTCTATAATATAAAAGCATTTTATTAACTAGTGCCCGTTTGATTTAGTAGAAAAGACTACCTTAAAATAGCTGAAGTGTTCTTACAAATGCATCCATGCTCCTTTGTACTATTTTCCTAGAGTCTGCAGCAGTTGTTTATTTATATTTTTATATGTCTCTCTGTTATGGTCCCTGTTCAGAAGTCACTTGTGTTGAATATAATGTAGTAATGAACTTTGTCTACAAGAAGGGCAGCGTTTGCTTTAATACTCCTGTCTGCTCCACACTGTCCTTCCTATTCCACCTCCTAGAAGCCACTGGCAGAGATGAAGAGTCAGATGGGTTCCTCACCAGGGATTTCATGATGTAAGTGCAGAATGCAAAAAAGAAAAGAGGCAGAAAGAAAAGGCAGAGAAAAGAGATCAAGTACAAAAAGCACTTTTGCTGGTATGCAGTTGGGACTTCTTGTTGTAACCCGTAGGATGGTAAGGGTGGTCTGGAGTCCATGGACCTTAAAAAGTTGATTTGAACAGAGGTTTCTTCCATACAGAGAACCCCTAGCAGGATGGTTCCTCAGGAATTGTTTAGAAGAGCAATATAGATGTAGCTATTACTTATATCCACTCCCAATTCAGTTAATACAAGCTACTAGAATCATAATATCTTGCAGTCTCAACAGTGACACACAACAGAATTCAGCAGTGACACAGGTAGCAAGTATAAAATCAGACAGCAGGAAAAACAAAGAAAGCACTCTCGTTAGGTACAGAAAAATTAATTAAGTAGGACAACAGGGAAGACCAGGGAGTAGGCCATGAATGCTTGATATATTATCATTTTAAAAAAGTACTCAAGATCACTTCTGAAAGAGAAATACTTTTGTGTAGCATTAGTTAGTGTAATGTGGTACATATTGGCAAGAGGAACTAATGGACTAATTGAAGCTGGAAGTCTTCTCTAAAATAAAATAGCAATTAGAGCAATGTGTTCCTCATGTATAAAATTCTTCAAAAGTCAACATATGATCTAATAACATTATGGCTAGGGAAAAAAAAAGAAAAGAAAGGAGGTTTATGTCTTCCTAATCGCTTTTGGATCTGTCTTTCTGTAATATTTTAATACAGTGGTTAATTTCAACTAAACTTGACAGATATTTAAGATGAATAGAAGGGTAGAAATCTCAGGGATGATAAATTCTTGTAAATTTTATAAAAGCTAACGAGCAAGCAGGTAAGAGACCCTCAGTTTAGCATCTTGACTGGGAGAAAGGTTTCAGCATAAGTGAAGCACTTACCTATTATCTTTCGACTGTCAGCTGACCCACATGCACACAGTGGGATGCAGGGACAATTTGGGTTCCTTCCACATAAGAATAGGGATTCTAATTTACAAAGACCCAGTGCAAGGTCCGTTAGACACTGGAACTATTTGGCATGAAGCATTTGGAAATGGACAGGAGAGAAGAATTTGTGAGACTGAAGGAGAGAAGAATTTCTGAGTCTGATGCTGTACAAACATCCCTATAAGGATTCAATACAGTATCATACAGTTTGTACAGTTACAGTACAGCCCCTCCAGAGACTGAGATCTTTGCAGGATTTTCAAGATTCCACTATGGACTTGTGGCAAAGTTGGCCATACAGTGACACATTTCCATTTAAAATAGAAATGTTGCAGCAAAACAATTTTAGTATGCAGATACAACCATTAATTGCTCAAAGCTACTTCTTAAATAACTGAGCTACTTTCTCAGCCTGATGGATCAATCTATTCCCTTAATGGTTAAATTTGCAAGTTTTATTAGAAGTGAAAGTACGCAAGAGCTGCTTCTCCCCTTCTTAAAGAAAAAGTGTCCTGTATTTAGGGGAAATGCTGAGCTTTGACTTGACTGAAAACCACAGCAAATGAAAAGACCTCAATTAGAGTTTTAATATCCTTCACTTCACACTATTTTAAAGTTATAATTAAACGTCACAACTGTAATCAATTAGAAGTTATTAAATTATAGCATTCAAGATACACCGGGAGGAATTAGTCCCCATTAGTGAATATTCATGAAGAAGGTTGGTGTGATTTTCTTTTTCCATTATTAGAGGCTACAGATAGGATTCTATATATGTGAAAATAGAGAGATCTTTGTTAGTTGGAGTTACATAAATATACTCTATTCTTGTTTTTAGAAAAAAAATGAAACCAATTAGCTATATGCAAAGAGTAGAAAGACAATGTTAAATAAAGAGGTCAGAGTTAAAACTGATAGATGCAGACAGATGGAATCATAGATTATAGAATGGGTTGGGTTGAAAGGGACCTTATGGATCATCTAGTTCCAACATCCTGCTATGGGCAGGGATACCTTCCAGTAGACCAGGTTGTTCAAAGTCCGATCCAGCCTGGCCCTGAATACTTCCAAATATTAACTCATATTAACTTTCCATATTTTTAAGAAACTAAATAATGAGAAAGAGGAAGCAGAGAAATATCCTCAAAACACAAGAGAAATGGAAAGTTTGTTTAATGAGCTATAAATTCAGGAGAATTTTGAGATTTATATTTTTTCATATATATAAAATATAAATATATATTTATGTAGATATAAAAGGAAGATGAAGAGATATTCCCCACATTATAATGCTCTCAATCTGCAATCCTTTTTCCTAATAATCAAATCTCAACTAGAAAAAATATAACAGTGAGCTAGTTATTTATTTGAAATATCTGTAAGGGTTATTCTATTTTAGTAATATTTGACATTAGATGCATAAAAACAACTGAAAAAGTGATGACACAGTTTTCAGGAAGCAGACAGCAAGATGTTACTGATCCTGAGATAAACAGTGATAAAAAGTTAGCTGTAGTAACTGGTCAAAATCAGAGATACTACATCTGCATACAAATTATGCACTTGAATAAGAAGCATTTAATATTAATTCCTAAGAAAAACGTGCTTGAAAACACCTTCTTTCTAAAAGGCATTCAGAATAATTGGCAAAGCTATGAAACATTGGTGGTAAATGATGCTGCAGTTAGAAACATTCCGATTTTCCCAGCTGAACTGAATTAATAGATTAAAAATTAAAAAAAGATCTGTAATTCACGAAAGTACAAAACCATTAGCACTCACTGTACAAACACTTGCAAAGAAGCAACACTTTGCTGATACCCTAGTCCTGTATTTCTTTTTAATGACACAATGTGTTGACAATTAAGTTTGTTGAAAAAGTTTTCCATTGAATTAAACTTCTTAATAAAAGTAATTGCTTTTATAATTCCCCACTGGGCTACTAAAATATAATTCAGTACCAACTAGATAAAAAAGTCTCAGTCATTTCAATTGATATTTGGACTGGAACGATAGCATCAGAACCAAAGCTATTGCCTTGACAAAATAATATATAAGCAAGAATGGTACTGAATGTGTCGCAGAAAAGAAGCAGAATCAAGTGTTTGACAATTTTAATGCAAAAAAAAAGTTATTTCATTGTTTAATTATAGTTAGGCTCCCTTAAATCAATATACTTTCAAAAGCAAAGAAAACATAGGAAAGAGCAGCAGCCTTCCCTTGCTAGAGATAGATCAGCTAGCTAAGGACAATTTTATTCTACTAAGAGAAAACCATATGAAAGCAACTGTAATGAATGGTCTTATTGAAATCTTGGCATTTTTATTCTTGTAATAGCCAGCCCTTCCTGAAATTTACGCTTTGTAAAAGAGATTATGTCTGGACAAAGACTCCCCTGAATGTATAGCAGGTTTGCAAGCTTGGTGCTGTGTAATGACAGCTGAAAGATTTTATTTTTTTTTTTTCCCTTTATGGAACTAGCAGAATAGTATCTGCACAGGAACTAGTCAATTGATTTTTGTTTAGAAAACGTGTCATGGGAAAAGCACAATGGACACTGATTATTACTGCAGAGTCATGGAATTCTTTTTCTCCCAGACATTCCAAGTTGTTCAAAGAGATGTAGATACTTAGCTCCTGTGGAAGAATCAGCTACTGCATTAAAAATGAAAAATAGGTTGCAAAGCAAATGGAAACTTCCAAGGTGCTTTTTAAACTAAATTAGTTATTCATTTTTATACAGAATCAGAAAGATTTTATGATCTAAAAACCAGGATATCAAAGTGAGAATCATGAGATCCTTTCACTTCGCTGTTCTGATGCTGACTTGAAGGCTAAGTCTGAGATTCCTGTTTCTGTTGAGTTCTGCTCTTCCACCCATTTGTCTTGTGTAAATGTGAATTAGATAGAACTGCTTCTTTCCGCATAGCGCCTAGACCACGTGCAGTACAATTTCCTATAGGCTTATGAGATTTTGGCGAGACAGCTGAGAGATATTTTGGAAATAGTTAAATAGAGAAAAATTAATCTTTTGGAGGTGAATACCTCCACAGAAGTCAGAGGGAGTGGTCTCTAAGTTCTTCCTGGCTTTCTCTTTACAAATGCAGAAACACTGAAAATGGTGAGTATGAAACCACATAATTAATTAACTTTCCATCTATAACTATTAAGTAAATTTCCATTAGATTACAGTGATATTTCCTTCCACAGCATCATTACAAAGAGTTAATTGAACAAAACACTCAAAAATACAGTAAGATTTTTTTTTTTTGTAACAGGCTGCCTCTAGTATTTACATTTTGCCCTAATTTTTCTAATCAGAAATAATATGTTTCATTGTAACTTATAAGTAATGAGCAGAGTTTTGACATTAAGCCAATCATCACATAGAACCAAAGACAGAGAAAAAGTGAAGCATACTTAAATACAGTAACAGACCCTTCCTTCCTTGAATAGTATAAAGAACACTCTCTTTAGTTGTCCTACTTGTTGCTGTTTTAACTGTAAACAGTACAGAAGAATACTAAGCATGGTGCAGAAGTTTAACTAGAGACTTCTAATGCATGATTTGCAATGGACTGACTGTTAAGCTGTTCAGAATTCAAGCAATAAAATGAACATAAACATGTATTGTATTTTAGATAATTACAACACAGGACATTTTTAACCCTGCTACCGTGTTATCCCTTGATAGCTATGCCAAAGTAATTTGTATCTTGCAAAATGAATACTCAGCCTTGAAAAACAAATGAAAGTCCAGTTTTATTATTCATGAATTAACAATAAAAAATGGTTTGTAGCTATGGGAAATAACGTTCACCTTATTAAAAGTAATTTCAAACATTGATTTTAAATGTGCATGTCTATATCTAAAGTATATGTTATGCCAACTGAATCATACATCAGAAGTGCTACACACAGTATGAACAGAAACAGGCAAGCACCTGTGAGATACAGATATCAAATTCTCCTACTTTAATATATGTACAGCCTGATCTGAAAGAAACGCTTCCTGTATTGCTAGTAGTTAACATTCTTCTGGATACCAGTCAGTATATCTCTTTATTTTTTTTTAATTTGTTCTAAACAGGGAGATTCTTATTGAAGGATTCTTTTAATATCTTTTGGTTTTCATTCCACTTCTGTGTATTGTCACTGGAGCTTAACTGACAAATATTTTGTACCTTACATATATAGAAACTGCTGTAGACTGTGAAGTTACATTACTTAGAGGCATTAAGATAATTGCACACTGTTCAAGAACTACCCTCAGTTCAAAATTTTTTGATTTGCATAACCATTTACCCCTAAAAGTCTGAAAAGCTCTTTTTTAAACCGTACTGTTCATCCAAAAAAATGAAATAAAATACAGTACATCACCGTTGTGCAACAACTTGAAGAGAAAGCTCATGAACATGCAATAGTATTAAAAGTTATTGTCAAAATAATTTATAGAATATAGAATTAATGCAAGAAGACTCAACTCTTGAAAAAAATCAGGAACTAAAGCAGAACTAAAAAGATTAATGAATTTGAAATAAAACCTTTCTCCAGATGGATATGCTCTTATTGAAAGATCATTGAAAAAGTGAAAACGCATCATCAGCCCATTGGACCAGACTTTTTTAAAAAAGATCTCAGTCTTTCTAATAATAATTTATCTCAAATTCTTGGATATTTATAGTAAATACTGGATTTGATACTGAAGTTGGAAAACAGATTTGTTCACACCCCATAGTATCACAGAAAGTGGTTTTAGAAGTCCACAACAAATATATAGCATAAAAACACTAAGGGCTCTTTAAGTAAGAATTAACTCACAGTTTAAGATGTTTATTATGGACAGCGAAAATACAGTGAAGGCACCGTATAGGACCTAGAGACACTCAGCAGTCCCAGTGCAGGTGTTGACTTCAAAGTGAGCTGTCTACGCTGTATCGAACGGATCCTTACTGGCTAGAAAGAGTGGATGCTCTTTTCCACCTAGACACACATATATGGGCATTTAAATTCCAGTGTCACGATCTGCAGGCTGAATCTTGTTGCTGTCACTGAGCACTTTAAAATTGTGTTTAACAAAGAGGAAAGTAAGAGTTTGGGGTTTTTTCCTTATTTTAAAGGACTATTTGACTTGCATATTTTAAATAATATTGAGAGTACACTTAATTAAAATGGAGCATGCAGCCTTGACCTTCCTATAATTGACTCTTTTAAAATCAGTAGCAGTTCCTTTTAAATCAATCAGATTGTTCTGTCTCTGTGGAAACTCTGCAAAACTTTCAGTTTAAAAACCTGCACCATGACAAAGGTACTTTTTCCAGTCCAGCTTTTATGAACAATATGTGTTTTTCTAGATGTCACAGCTACACAATTCTCTGCAATTCTCTGACCTGAGAGATCTCAGTAGGGCCCTGACACTTGGGTGTCTCGTGGACTTGGTATTTCATATTCACTGTTTTTTCAACAGCCAAGCAGTTTGGTCTGATTTCAAAACACCTACTGAGGCTAACCACCTTTGGGACAGGCAACAGGGCCCTTGTAGGATCATTTAAGATCCCCTCCACCCTTAGGTGAACCACAAGAACAGCAGGCATAGATGAAGTGTCCCAGTCAGATGGGACAAGTTTCAAGTTTCTATTGCATGGTCTGAACCATGAGACTCTCATAAGGCCATGAGAAATACTCACTGCAGTGTTTCATAGATCCTGCAAAGAATTTTCCAGAAGGTAAATATTTTGGGTTGGCAGAAAATGCACCGTTTATAACCCTGACAGGAACTTGCTCCCACACGGTAGTGTAGAGACAACAGCTTACCTTCTCCTGGAGCTGCATCAGTTAGAGAATGAGTCGGTATAAATTTATTATATTAAAAAAAAAGAAATAAAATATATTTCCATAAAAATGTAAAGCAGGTTGCTAAAAATAAACAGTACGATGCAGAGAATTATTAACTATCAATTATCAAGTACTTGATTTACCATGAGTTCTGATTTAACATGGTCGTTTGAACAACAGCACTCAGCAGCAATAATACCACCATGGGCTACTGTTTATTCCAAACATGCTTACCACCTGTGGCTCTGCATATCTTCTATTCATTTATAACTGTGGAACATCAGGAGGAGAACAAAACAATTTGATTACCTGACAGTTTTGAGCTGAGCAGTGAATAGTTTCAAAACCTGTCCTTGTTGAAATCAGTTTCTTTTAATCTGCAAGTTAAAACATTTGAAATGCATTTACACATGAAGTGTATCACTAAATAACAGTAAAACAATTGTACCCTTGTTAAAAAAAAAAACAAAACACTTTTAGTAATAACGTAGTTGCATTGAAATCAAGGTGTCTGCATTATTGAATGAGTGTGTTTTCGTCAACAAAGTCATTTTGCTTTTTAAATGCAAAATGCATTTCTGGGGGCAGACTTAAAAGAAAAAAAATCAGCCTTGCATTGTAATAACCGATGGAATTAGTACCCTAGGCTGGTTATAAAACAGATAGAAGTATGTAAACTATGAAGTTACAGTAAGCAGCTAAACCAGTTGGTATATGGTGGAATAGTGTGGAAATGAAAACACTATACAGCAGAAAAGTCAGAGATAATGGTTTTTCTAATGCTATCCCACATATACCTTGATATTCCTGCTAAACTTATTCTTTGCAAATAAGGTGTATTTGTAAATAAATTTATTAGAAACATTATTCATATATGCTATGGGTCCGAACCCATATTGTACAGCTTAGGAATGGCACACAATTTGTGTTGTTCTACCACTAACACTTTTGCAATTTACACATCTGAAAATGGCTTTGTCTGCATCTTCAATAATGTGTACTACCTCAGATCAGCAGTTTTCCATTCAAGCTTTAATCAAAACAATACACTGAGCATTCACATGGGGCATTAGATAAGCCTTTTGCTAGAAGCTGACACAGAATCTCCCCATTCATTCACGTATTTCTGGAAAATTCATCTTAACTAAATGTACACATTTTTGCTGCTCAGTGAAAAAGTTTATTCTCTGAAGGTGAACTTGCTGCAAGGGTGCAAAGCTTTGTTGAAATAGCTAACTGAAGCAGAAAAAAGTGCAGAAAAAGGCACACAAAGATCAGAGGGAAGTTATATTTCTATAGTGATAAGTCTATTTTACTGATGTTATTAAAACATATTTCCTAACAATTCACACACAATTTGTTCTTTTTCCTTTTATACTTTGGTCAAAAGATTTTTCAAATGTACCCAGCTGAACTGAAAACCAGGTTTTGTTAAAGAAGAAACTAATAAAGGTTTACTTTTGTAAGAAGGATCTGTAACTCTTCATCATTTACATGCTCCTAGTAAGCATTTAACAGATTTGTTTTAGAGAATGTTTAAGGCTGTCAGTGGAGCAGGAAATTATTGAACTTCCATAGACAACATGAATAATATTGACATCAAAAACACAATCTCTTGTATCAGCATTGCCATTATAATAGTACCATTTAGAGAAACTTAAGGATTACATTATTGATCTGTATGTAAGAATTACATCTTGATGACATAAAAATAAAGCATCAAGTGCAAAACATCTTACATTTTGACTAAAAAGTCACATTCTTTGGAATTGAGAAAATCCAGACTTGTGCATGGAAAACTTCATAATTATCAAACTATATAATTAGAAAAAATCTTAAATTATGATTTTCATAGCAAAAGTAAAAGTAACTTTTACCCAGCATGCCAGGTTAAAACTGTGGCTCTGCAGTTAAACTTTTGACAATGGCTATTGAAATAGGCAATAATAAATAATATTTTCTGCAGAAAAAAGATCTAACTATGTTTAATAAAACCAGTGAAAACTGATGTCTTATGTAGCATGGAACGGCATTTTTTTCTTTGTCTTATCCTCACGGTACTTTGAATAAAAAAAGAGTATTTACTCACAGGGTAGAAGAAAATGAAGTTGGCCATTAGAGATTTCAGACATGAGTTACATGACTAACATGAGTTACATGAGCTACGTTATAAATTATTATTCTTTGTTTTTTGCAGATTTGTTTTTTGGTTTTGTTTTTTTTTTCAATCCTTTTGAAGTAGTGAAATAATGTCACTTTATACTGTTAGAACCGTGTTTATCCCCGGTTGTAAACTTACAGGATCAATCAGATGAAAGATAACGGCATCTCAAAAAAGGGCATGAAAAGTTTTCTTCCAGGGTACTTAAAATAGCAAAGTTAATATATTTTTTACCAACAAAAAGAAAATCAAACCTTGGATGGCAGAAAGGACAATCTGAATCTCAGAACAGTAATTATATTAGGACGGTACGTTGGAGAACATACAAGATGTGTAAAGCCCTACTTCAGCAAATAGATTACAAAAGAAAGTAGTGCTCAAATCAGCTGTGCTACAAATGTGCAAGTTCACCCTTTTCACTGACTTAGAGACGTGTTCAGCACTATCACAAATGCTTACAGATACATCTACTGTGACTTAGCACTCTTAGCACTCTTCACCATATGGTGATGTAGGTGGCAGGATAAATTTCTTAAGCAGAAGTCTGTAAAATGAGAAAGGGATTTATTTTTAAGTGAAGCTTTGCATGATGGAATAAAACACTTTCTGCTATGTTGTTATTTCATAATATAGTTTGTTCTATTTTCAAACTGGTATACGGGAGCAATTTCTTAATTTATTTTCAAAATGGAATAAATATAATTAATAAATTGATGAGGAATTTGAAATTAAAAAAACTTCAAAGTTTCAACATGTTTGCTAAGTGGAGTTGGATACACAATAAAAAACTTAGGATTTTACTTTTGTTCCTTAAAACAAGCTCCTATCAAAATTCAGTTTCAACAAGATTTGCAGGATCTGATCTTTAGAGAATAGAAAAGCCTCAGGGTAATGTAAGAGTAGCATATGTTCAAGGTTTACCTTCCACCCTTTAATTTACTTCTTATCTTTCTCCCACATCCCCTCTCATCTGCCTGTTGATATCCTTCACTTAGGAATCAACTCCCCAACATTTCGATTGAAATAACAGTGCTGGCAAAGTTGAGCTGCGGCTACACAGAGTCTGTTTTAATGTCTACGCAAGCATAACACAATAAACCCACAACTGGAAAAACCTGCACATGCATAATTGACAACAGCTTCATTTATGGATTAAGTGAAATAATGTATTCAAAATCCGATTCCTAATATTTCACGTGCAAAAAGCAGCAGGAGCTATGTTTAGCTCCTCAATCTTTTAAATCATGACTCATAGTTGCTGTAGAAATCTCTCCTTAGTGTAACCCACTTAAGCGCAGCATAACCCATTTAAGGACAGATCTTCTAGATATTAAAAGCCTTCTGGGACTGTAGCTTGCAGCTTCAAAAGGAAAAAGAAATTGGCAGTATAAAATAAGAAAAGAACACTTAGAATATACACTTGTCTCTAAATAGGCTTTTTGATGGTGATATTTGATTTCTGTTTTGAGGACAAGCACCACAATACTGGCTACAATACCAGTTCTATATACATAAATATTAGCTTCAGAAGCTAGGTTTCATTTTTTTATGGCCCAGAACTAACATGACAGCTGCTATTTAGCAAACAAAAAACTCATCTCATGTCTGATAAGAATAACATACTTATTAATGTTGTATTGCAATAGGTTTGATGTTGTTGTTAATTTCAAATGACTATGCAGTGCTGAGATAATGATGAAAGACTGAAAAAAAGAGTTTTGCCCGAAAGGAAAATCCAGGGTTTTCAATTTCTCACTGTAGACAAGTAAAGCCACATGCTCTAAGGCTTCATGCTCAGAGCTTATAAAGTCAGAGCTCTTGGCAAGCAGTTCTAGAGGTATCAGAAGATGGCCTCTGTACGGCTTACTTTTGGGACTTGGTGCATTCCCAAGTGAAAAGATAGAAGTGTTTTTTTACACCAGTGAAGTCCATCTTCACTTGTGAATAGATGGGATGCACAAATTATCATAAATAAATTCAGAAATGTGCTAAGAACCTTAATTTTACTTCTATGTAAACATTGAGTCTGTGTACTTGCATATTTTGCATGAATTTAATCAAATACTAACCTGGAAACAATCTCTACAAATGTGAATTAGAAGCTAGTTTGGATGGCCTTGTTAAGCTGGGTTTCACTAATACAGTCTTAACTGGAATAAAATTTTAGATGAGGGTCTTGCCACTAAAGATTTTCTTCCCCTTGCTTTTCCAGCTGATGCTACCATACCCAAGAAAGCTTTTAAAATGTACACAGGAAATTTATAGCCAGAGAAAAGTTCAAACAAGCTTTAACCCCAGAGAGAGATAAATAAAGAAAAATAATGTAAAACAAATCCCTGTAGGTTCTAGAAGAATTTTGCTACCATGGAGTAAGGGTGAGATTGAGATATTTGTATTCCCTTATGGTAGCCTACATGACATTGATCTCTACAGCACTTTTTGGACTTATTTTGAGACTTGAAGTTATTTTTAAAACTTGAATATGTAGAAATTAATGTCAAAATGCTATCTTTAGTGAAAGCAGCTTCATCTATAGAAGTAAATTTTTTGTAACTTTATTTATTGAAAAATAATAGATTATCTGTATGAATTACTACTCAGAGTGTATGTTCTTCTTGATAGAATTTTGGTAGATATCATTTCACATAACTTCCAAAGTTAAAGTTGAACTTGAGAGCAATGAAAGAGACTTTGGCATTATTGTAAGGCATTTGCAAATGGGGAATCTGCCAAAGTAATTGGAGTTTTATTTTCATGGATGACTCATTACTTAGCTGAAAACAGCTTGGGTAGCAAACATGTTTTCCAAAATTTCATCTGAGAATATCAAAGATGATTTTTTTAGGCAGCTTTAAAATTATTTGTTCTGACAAGTACTTTTGTGATTGATATTAACTAGTTAAATCAGATCTTAAAAGTCTACTCATTTTAACAACTACTGAATTTCTTCAGACTTCCTAGAAGCCTTTGGATTATTGTTTTTGCATGATGCCAAACATCATAAAAACTATATATGTCAGAGCTAAAAATTTTAGGAGAATACTAATCTTGTTTATAAATGTTTTAGATGCATTTATGAATACTTTTTAAAATCAAAAATCTAAGATGAACTCAGAGGAGTTTATCAATAATCATTTATTTCATAATTATCTTGCCCCTTCTAGATGGTTGCAGCTAGATTTCTTTAAAGCGAATTAAAAGAAAAGCAAAAGAAAGAAAATAGTAGCTGACCATCTGTGAAGAAAACATTGCCTCCAGCAACAGTCAAGTATAATGGTTTACTCCTCCCGAGGCTAAAGCTAAGATAAAACATTTCCAACTAAAAAGCAGTTTACTGCTTCTGATCAAAACCCATCCTTTTATTCAACTAAAAGTCTTGTTTCATAGATTTATCCTAACAAAATTCAGGTTCCATTAATCTCAGCTTTCAAAATGAAAAGATGTCTTTGGACAACTAAGATATTTTAAACAACTTCAGGTCCTTCCCTCTTCTGTTTAAACTTTATTTGGTAACCTACTGCAAAATTGAAATATTTCTTAGCCTACCAATAATTAATTACATCATATACTCTTTCAACATAAGTTTTTCTTTCCATCAGAAATTGCTGTATCTAATGCTGATGAAATAAACCTTTTTTGAGAATGTTCCTCAGGAAAATCTGTCTTGACATTTTCTTGAACTGTTTTTCTCTTAAGCCTGGTGTACGGTATCTAATGTTTATGAAAATGCAGTTCCAGTGTATTTTCACAAGCTCTAAACTTAGTCTGAGATTTAAAGTTTGGTTGTTTTTTTTTTTCTCACTCCTTGATATATTTTCTAGAGACTGTAAAGTTTTCTAATTCATTGCAAGTTGTTTTAATCAAGATCCGTCATTTTGTGGCTGAAAATAAGAGCTCTTAAATTAAATTGTATTTCCTGTTCTCTGAATGATGAAAACAAAATATAATTTGCAAATGCATTTGTTAATACGTATTTCAGCACTCAAAATTATTTAATTTTGTTCCCACTAAACTTCATGCAGGTTTGTCATCTCTTCAAACATGAACAGATTTAGGTAATTTTTTACTGTAAATTTCCCCCTGTGTTTTACACAGCCTCTTTACTGAGGCTGTGCCAGGAGTGCCTCAAATACTGCATAGTCAGATAATACTAAAGACAAACAAATCTTAGCAACCTGAGGTCTTTGTAGCTCAACCACTAGTCTATTCAGTACTTGTGGGCACATCACTAGAATAGAATAGTAATTTTTATTTTAATAAAAGAGGACAGAAGTCTCAGCAGCTTCTTAAAAATCTCATAGAATCATAGAGTCATAGAAAGTATTGAGTTGGAAGGAACCTTAAAGATCACTTAGTTCCAACCCCCCTGCCCTGGACAGGGACACCTTCCACTAGACCAGGTTGCTCAAAGCCCCATCCAACCTGGCCTCAAACACTTCCAGGGTGAGGAATCCACAACTCCTCTGGGTAACCTGTTCCAGTGTCTCAGCATCTCACAGTAAAGAATTTCTTCTTAATAGCGAATCTAAACCTGCTCTCCTTCAGCTTAAGGTCATTCCCCCTTGTCCTATCTCTACATGTTCTTGTGAAAAGTCCCTCTCCAGCTTTAATTTGGGACCCCTTCAGGAACTGTAAGACTGTTCTAAAGTCTCCCTGGAACCTTCTCTTCTCCAGGCTGAAGAACCCCAACTCTCAGTCTGTCTTCAGAGGAGAGGTGCTCCAGCCTTCTGGTCATTAAAGATCATCATATGAAGGAACAATACAAACTATTTAAAAGAAAAAAACAACCTAAAATTAGGAAATGCAATAAGGTTGGGTAAAAAAAAATGATGTTCAAAGATTCAAGAAGGAATTTAAAAAAAGAGTGGAAACTAATTCATACAAATAAAAGTGAGAACTGAGAAATATCCCAAATATATGGAGACACTATTTAAGACAAAAATCTTAAATAGTTGCCAGCAGAAATCCACAGAGATACTGTTGAGCATTTTCATAGAAAACTCAACAGTAAAATGACGAAGTTGTTTGTGACAATAAATTAGTCATGGCTTTAAAGTGAAAAAATTATTACAGTGAATTGCAAAAGTACCTGAAAAAATGAATGAATTAGCAAAACAGAAAAAAAAAAAGATATTTTAACATAAAGATGCATACTAAGAACTTCTTTGTAGAAAGTATATAGTATAATAAGAACGTGTCAAAGACTTATTAGGAAAAAAGGGAAGCTACAAACTTATTACTGGAGATATTTTTTTTCAATTTTCATTCAAAAGGGATGGCTCAACTAAGTAAATAGCAATCTACAGGCTACTGAAACTAATAGAGGAATGAACTGAAATAATCTTAGCATTTGTCTTTCCTCTGAGAATATGGAGGACAGGAAGATCGAAAGATGTAAACAGCTGTGCCTAACTTTGAAAAAATAGAATAGGAGGATCCAGAAATAAAAAATTAATCAGTGTAAATTCAATTCTGACAGAAATGATGGAATAGTTGTCTTTGGATAAAGATTACAGACAATCTAGAGCAAATATCCACTTGGCAAGAGAGAATATTAATCCCATCTACTTTCTCCCTGTGACTAGTACTAGGCCTTACTGATAGGTGGAAGTAATAGATGTAACACATATTTGTTTCTTCAAAGCATTTGCCATTCTTATGTACCATACTTGTAAATAAACTAAGAATTAAGTAATCCGGATTACACTATTGTGACTTCCCGCACCATAAATGTGAAGCTATACTTAGAGCAGTTACCAGCTGTCAAGCTAGAAGAAAATACTGAGTGGGATTTCACGGGGCCTGTCCTGGATCCGGTATTATTCAATATTTTCATTAAGGACCTGGATGATGGAATAGAGAGTACATTTATTAAATTTGCAGACTGCAAAAAGCGTCTGCAAGCACTTTAGTGAATAAGATTTGAATTGAAAGTAACCTTGACAAATTGAAAAAGTGATCCAAAAAAAAAAAAAGATAACAAGATGCAATTCAATAAAGAAAAGTACAAAGTATCACACATAGGAATAATCCCCAGCTGGAAGAATACAAGAGGAGGAACAACTGACTATGCATCAGGTTTAAAGGTGGTAGTGAACCACAGAGACACTAAGAGTCAAAAACCTTGTACGATATATGCAGAGCCATTTTATATAGGAAATGTGAACTAATCTTATTTGATATAGGTGCAGCTCAGTCTCAACAGTTGCCAGGGTCAAAGCAGCCTGTTAAGATAAAGTGCTGCATGAATTTTAGCTGCAGCAGAAATAATGAATGAGGAAAAATAAAGGATGTATTTCTCACCTTTTGGACTGCTTGAAAAATTAGAACTAGCATTTGCCTCAGAAGCACAGTGTTCTTTGCTGCTACAATGTTCTGTCCCAGTTGATTTAAAAGTTACAGAATTGATATATCTTCAGGTAGGAGAAGTATACAAACTAAATTGAAGGTGTTGAACACCACCTACAAAACAACTGGCCACAAAGCTTACGCTTTTTGATTAAGTATGAAGCACTGTGGGGAATTCTGTACCAAAAAAGCTATAAAAATAAGACATGTTTGAATAATGGAAGTTACCTTCCAATTTTGTTAGGAAGGTGGGGTTTTTTATATTTTTCCAGATAGGCATCTGCATCCGTAACATGCATTTTTAATGTTATGTGTATTATAATTCACACAACCTCCATACATGGTTAATATTTATGGATTCACAGAAACAATAGTCTTCCTTTACTGTTATCTTTTGCATAATATAAATTCAGCAGATATTCTTCATCTACAAGACGGGTAAAATCAGCTATGTTGGAGATTCAGAGAGGGCAATGAATTTTGAAGAGGTCATGAATGAAAAATGGCATACTATTGCAACTATTGCAATATGTAAGCAGAATTTATGTAGAACATATGGACCAATTATTCCCTGCAATATTCACCAATATTTTTTGCAGTCATCACTGTGCCCACTTCCACAAGTGCATGAAATACCTTCATGCACATAGGGCACTCATATTTCCAACTTTCAGGATCTGACTGAACAGAGATTATCTTCACTGAAAAAAAAATTAGACAAAAGAAAAAAAAAGTTTCAGAAAATTCCTAAATGACTGGTTGCTTTTATACATCATCTGAAGGGCTGTTGAAATAATTAGAACAAACAAAATCTGTTTGCATCCCTATCATTAGGATTATTAAAATATCCTTTACCCCTCACTCTCTAAACTATTTATTTCTACTTCACCCTGCTTGGGCAATGAAATTAGAAAAAAATAAGTACACACTTGTCAATTAACTATTTGTGATATACAGCCTATTCTGTGGAATGTGAGGAAGCATATATTTCATTCCATCAGTTATGTGTATTATCATGTGTAGTGAGTAATGAAAGACATTGAAATAAATGATTATTGGTATTGACACTGCATGAAATTGCTCCTTTAATCCATCTGATTTGGAAGGCATCATTCCAAATTAATTACACCATCCATGCTTGTATCAGTTTGAAATCTTTTCCTTACTTCTTCCTACCTATGAAGTAATGGACTTCAGTCAGGATGCCATAAACCTTTTGCTGTGTAAATACTCCATTGTTCTTAAAAACAGAAAACAGCAAAACATGCATAGTGCTGGATAAATTATGCTAGTTACCTTTAGGCAAATGTGGTGCTTTAATGGAACGGATCCAAGAGTAAAACCCAACTCAGTATGTAAATATCTGAATTCAACTTTAGTGATAACCATATTCATTAGAAAGGATGAGGAAAGGACTTTCATTAGAAAGTCAAGGAAGTGACTTAAATTCTAAAAGGCTTCATTGATTTTACTGGTAACAGTAAATCATAATTTTTTTGCCTGTCTGAGCTTCTTGTCTAGTAGACAATGAGTTGAAAGATGGCAATCTTGCCAAAACACTTAACTGTTGTCATTTCTATATATTAGGGAAATATAATTTAGTTATTTAAATTGCTTTATTTAAACACACTGGTTAAAATATTATTTATTCAGTATATTTGCATTGTGATGAAAATAAACACACATCACCTGCTGCAATGAGGCACTGTCGCAAATGCTATTATTCATGCTCATTTAATGAAACAAATTCAAGAAAATTAGTGGTACATTCCACAAAGTACTACTTTAATCTTCTAAAATTGTTCTCAGAATGAGGCATGGTGATGTTAAAACTATTTTTATATATTGTAAGAATGACAGAAAAGGTCACCTGACTCTGCTCAATGGTGAAGAAACAATTTCTGCTATTCTCTTGAGATCCATACTGAAAAGGTTTAAAAGAGAAGATGTGGGACAATCAAGTCTTTTGGCAATTATCCATGCAGATAGTGGGAACTTTCTCTTCAGCCTTCATACCAGACTTCAGCAACCTGCAATTTTTAATGCTATTAATAAATGCGATGTAATTAAGTGTTATGCCAACTTGACTAGGAAGTAGATAAATACAGGGAATTCATCATAAGCCAGCACATATCATACATGTAATGTACCATCAGAGTGGAACAATTTCCTTTCAAAGGCCAAAGAACTAATATTAATGACTCTTTTAGGATTTACCATTTTCCAGTAGCATTTGATATTCTTCTGGAGTATTTTATTCAAAGTATGCACAGCAAAGGACACTGGTTAAAAAAGAAGAAAAAGAAAAAAAGAGCCTCAGTGTACAAGTCCTGTAAAGAAACTCAGATGACTCAGATGTAGGATAAGAGACATTCTTACTTCAGTTACTTTCGGAATGACACTGATTTTAGAGGTCTTCCTATGTAAAAGATGGAGAAAGTGAAATCAGGAGGGATAAAATGTCGATATTTTCTTGGGGTTCTATCTAAAAAACCCATTTTTTTTTTAAATAACCTAACTGACCTTGTTCTTCCATTATGTTTTGCCCTCAAGACATTCTAGGATAGTGGAATACCTGGAACATGACATGTTTCTAATGTGGGGGATTAGCAGACTCTGATAGCTGACCTTTATCTATCAATGCATTTAACTTCCCTTAATCATCACAGTGCCTACAATGAAAATTATTCTTCTGTATGTAAATTAACTGAAGTAAATGCACCTCCTGACTTTCTGCCCAGATGTTAACATGGTAAACTCTCTCATTTATTCATAGCAACAATTATTTTTAGAATAGGCAAATAAAATTGCAATGATTCCAAGTCACGATTAAATTCTCATATTTCCTCTAATTTTTTTCTTTTGAAAAGTTACAATTGATACAACCCACTCACTGCCATTTACCATCATTAATGATTCCAGAAACAGTGAATAACTAAAAATTATCTCCAAGCTAAAAGCAGCTGCCAAGGCTCAAAAACACTGAAAATTATTTCACTAGAACTTTTATACCTAAACATGGATTTCAAAGTTTGCTTGTAGACAGCCAAGTGTGAGGGTCTTGGTGTCTGCCAACCTGTCTGTATCAGTCAGAATGGATTGGTATTTGATATGCTAGTACACATAGAAACTGGGAACACATTTTAGAGCATTTATTAGCATCTTCACTACCTATGCCTTGAAATACAGACAGGCTTCACAATGGAACATATACTTTTCCATATTGTACAGTATGGCATGGTCATACTTGATGTTTCCCCCTTCCCCCACCAACAATATGCCATCTAGAAACTGCCTTTTGGAAATGATAATTAAAAAAATTTTGCAAGTATTTACAGAAAAAGGGGAATGGATCTGAAATCAGTCTTGGTACCGTTTCCTTCCAGCACAAATGCACTTCTCTAAAGCCACTGAACCTGGTGTCATAAAAAGAAAATGTCACAGACTCTCAAAAGCAAAGGACGGACAATTCTATAGATTATTGAATCATGTCCTATTTATAGAAATCTAACCTTTTCAGCCCCAAAGAAAAGCAAACAGAAAAGTGGAGTTGTGTCATAGATCCAAGCCCCAAATTACAGTAATTTTGTACTGTTATTGTATTTTGTTGATCACAGAGACTCAGCAAAACGCTTAGTGAGTCACCATTAGTATGAGCAACATTTCATTGTCAGTAAATAAAACTGCCGTACTTAAATATTCCTAAAAAAATAGAAAATGAAAATATGAAAAGCTTTTGCCTTGTATGTACTTTTTGATCTTTTTTTGTACATCGACAACATAATTTTTCGAAGTAGCTGTTCAAATAACAAGCTACACTTTGGATAATAACTGAGGGGGGAAATAGGTAAATTTTGCAAATCCAAAATTAACCAATTATAATAGCAAATTCATGCCCTAATTTACAACTAATCTAGAAGAAAAATTACAGACAAGACATGAAGTACAACACAAATAATTATAGGCTCAGGAAGACAGTCAATCTCAATTCCGTATGAGTGAAAATGGAGCCACGTTATACATCACAGAACAAAAAACTCCAGAAGGCAAAAGCTTTTGCAATGCTGTCTACATAACCTAATTGCAACAGGCAGCAAAAACCTGCAAAATATTTTCATACTTTCACCTAACATTGATGGGTTGCAGAATCAGTTGAAACAGAAGTAAACTGATTTCAGTTCTGGATTCTTTCCAAGGTTTCACAATGATAAATTATGCTACAGGATCTATTTTTAATTGCCCTGCCAAAGTATGGAATGAGGTATTCTGTACCTCAGAACAATCTCCTCTAAGTGAAAAACTAAATTTAATTGTTCATCTGCATTATATTCTTAATCTTCAGCATAATCTTCATGATAGTTCTTTAAATTAGTATTATATCTGTTTTAAAATAAAAAAAAGTGGGAAGATTTGATGTCTTCTCCCACCCCCAACTGAGCGCAGAATGCCACGTCTGCTATTGCAAACATCTCACCGCTATTTCAAACACTGAGAATAAGTTTTGAAATTCAGTCACTCCTACATTCCACCAAATTATTGAAACTATCACCATCTTCAATGGGCTAACAGCTATATCCCTTTTACAGCAAATATAGGTGTCTTTAAATGACTGCCCAAGACTCAGCCCATATATTGAATCATAACACTCTTTAAGGATAGTGTCAACCATCCCTAAACTTTGGATGGAAAAGGCTTAGCTGGATGAAATTATCAGCTGATGGCATAAGTTTCTTTCCAATAATCTCACTAAGATATAACTGTGATGTGATAAGGAAAATATGCATCTGTTCTCAGGTCAGAACTAAATGTGTATATATATTGCTTTCCATTTTAGCAATTTAGTCTTCATCTCTTTTAATTCAGTGGTGTCAGCTCCAGATAAAGATGACATTTATTGGTTTTCTGAACAGAAATCTTCCCATCTGCAGGACAGCATTACGATTTCCAACACTGGACTGCTTTGCAGGAATGATAGCATATGTGAGATATTATATTGGTGCTGTAGGTGTTATGCCAGGGGACACCTGACAGGTTTTCTATCCCTGGTTTCTTAAGAAAAGTAACAATATTTCACATGCAAAGTATTTTTGAGAAACTTATAGTCTTCAAATATTAAGAAACAATCCTAATCTCCACAATATTCTACAGTAAGAAAATACCAGAAGCTAAATCACAGTCTAGAGGAATTTATACTGCCATTGTCAAGCTGTCAAGAATTGATGCATTCACTTCATTAAATCAACCTGGTTTTAAACTTGACAACTGGACAATACAGTTTTTCACATGGTGAAACTTGTTTATGTGAGGAATTCCAGTGACGTTAGTGAAACAGCTCACGTGAGAAAGTTCCCATCTGTGTAAATAGTTTTGCACAAAGCAGCTGATGGCAAATTCATAACCCTTTTAGCTTTTATTAAAAAGCAACTAAAAAGGCTTTGGTTTTGGCATGAGAGAACCTCGCCACAACAAGGTTGTCACATTTTTAAGCATTGTTTAAACAGCCACTTTATATAAATAAGTGTGATACCAATCTGACTGTTAGAAGTTGTTTTCATCACTTGTCTGCTTGACCTGAAGCCATTCACTTGCAATTTTCCTCACAGTTATTTGTATTTCTACACACTGGGATACCATTTAATGCATCTGAAATAAACTACACTACCATGTGTAAGTTTAAACTATTGCAATAAGCATTTTTAAAATCTGTCTGCTAACCTTCTTCCACAGCTAATGGCAAAATATAGAAAACGGCAGAGGGTGAATCATCTGATATTTTTCAGAATGGTATGAGCTGTCTTCACGAGTTGCACTTTTGGGTTGATTGAATACAAGGAGGCTATGGCAGCATGTACTAAACACCAAATGTTTCAACATGTTATATAAATCATGGGAATATGGCTACAGGGACGGGAAGGAAAGGAAAGGGAAAGGGAAAGGGAA
>VZRE01005794.1:0-38282 GCA_013396775.1 Cephalopterus ornatus | reverse complement strand
GTCCTTGTCAGTGAAGCCATCCCCCACAGTAACACTCACTGTTAAATGCCACATTTCAATATTTTTCCTTAATCTGTTCTGGAAACATCTTATGGCAGCACACCTCATTGTTACAAATAATCTATTCACACTAACAGAGACAAAAATGTTGAGGTTTAATTGTGTCAAATAAAGATATCACTATTCAGTTTATGTTCAGAGGTGTTTCTCATGTTGATGTTGTGCTCTCAAAAGCCTAGGTGTTAGAAAGGTGTAGTGGAAACTAAGTTCAGAAACTCAGATACAAATAAGGTTCTATGTAGTTGTGCTTTTCATCTTTTTTTCAGTGAAATTGATTGGGGTTGTGCTGTATTCGTAGGGACTTACTGACATAAGTACCAAATGCTTTGATCACAATATATGTCTGTAGTACAGTTAGCGAAGCCAAAGGAAACCATGAATTGACATAGGGAATGCAGTTTTAGTGTCCAAGAACAAGAACCTTCCAGCCCCAGGCCTTTAACATACCTGGCTCTTCTGTTTGAAGCAGCTAAATGCTGTATGCCAAGTATTTTGTTCATCAGTATTTTCTTCATGAACGTTTCTGTCCACCAAAGAGAAAAAGATGTCTAACATTTAAACAGGTTCTAACAATTCAGATCAAAAGACCTAGCATGTTTCTCTGTCTTTTAAATAGTGGTGAATCCAAGCTTCTACTCAAGTAATAGCATATGAATTCACAGAAATTTATATCTGTATTTTCACTGTTCTTTTTCATGATATACAAAAAGTCTTGGGAAAAGTGGGGAGACGGTTGAAGCTAATACATGCTATTTACATGTTTGTATATATGTGTGTTTGTGTAAGTAGAGTGCTTATACAAATCAAAGAAATATTTTTTTCTACTTGACATAACTTTCATTTAAAGGGCATTTTATCTTTTAACCTTAAAAATCTTCTTACATGTTATTGAGACACTTGAAACATGAAAAAGAAACAGAAATTAAAGCAATTACCATTTTCATGCATCAAATAGCTTTAATCTGTTGGTTTAAGTTTTAAAATTTAAAGGAAGTACAAAAAAAAATTCTGATCATGTCAGAGTGTTTGACAGGGAGTGCAATATACTCAACTAAAGATGTAAGTTGAAGTGAGACGCAAAACAAACACTTTCAATTTGAAGAAGTGGAAGTGTATGCAAAATAGCTAAACACCTGAAAAAGGAATTGAGATCTGCAGTCCAATCAACAACTGAGTTCAAAATGTTGATGACATTACATAGAGGCTGAAAACAGTGACACTGCAATAGAATCTTCCCTGAATTCTTGTCACAAAGGGATTGCTTAATTAAGGCTGGGGAAGGGAGATAAGTGCATAAAGCTGAATAAGCCATGGTAGTGACTGAAAAGCAGTAACTGAGAACTTAATAGTTAATGCCTGAGGGACAGTAAAGTGCTTATTTGGAAGACTAAGTATCTGAAAATAAAGACTGAGTGAATATGCAGGTGCCCCAAAGCAGGCAGTAACAAAGAAGAGAGCAAGAAAAGGTAATGATGCATTGGCCAGCTTTGCAGCAGAGGGTTCTCTGTATAAGCAAGTTTCAAGAGAGTAAATTAGTTTAGTGTGTATGAAATACTGCTGGGTCCTTTTTTCTCCCCCTCCTCATGGTAGTTTTACAGAACCACATTTAATTACCCAACAAAGATTTTTCCATTGCATTCACTGTGCAATGCTAAGCCATTCCTTGTGCAGTACTAAGCAGCAGTCAGTATCACCACAAACCTCTTTGTGGCAGAAACAAGCATCTGGATGTTAATAGCTGCATATCAGCATCTGATCTGTAATCAGAAGTTCCCTAGAGCATCCACTTCCCAGCACTGTAAATGCATCAATTTGCCTGTTGCTCAATTAATATGTCATCCTTTATTTATGTTTGCAGTCTTTACATATTTTACATCCATGATTGATGATGTATATACAATAGCACAATAAACACATTAGAAATACCAGATGGGTGGGTGGATGAGATTAGATTACTGTTTCTATCATCCCCATCAAAGATCAATCAGATACAGTCTGCTCAAACAAAAAATCCACTTCCACTTAATTAGCATAATCTCATGGTACTGTAGTTTATTGGGAGGTACTATCCCTGGCACAATTTATTAAGATGAAATTCTATGATGAAACTCTGCAAATGCAGGTTTCATCTACTCTTCTCTTGGAATGCTTTCTAGGAAATTCAGCCATAAATCATCAGCATTTTTTAGTTGTCCACAGAGTCTGCGTCTGAACCAAAATCTATCAAACTCCTGATCTGTTTCAGTGATTGCTTAGGTCAATACAACTCCCCTCCCAAAATAATCCAAAAAAATCATAAATCCAAACACTAAATAGGCAAACAAACTCTAGCATCATCTAAGACACTGAGAGATGTGAAAAACCTCCCTTGGCCCATTAGAAGAAAGATTTGAGAAATTAATTTCTATAGTGTCTTTCTGGCAAGGATAATGACTCCAGCCTTGAGTCATTATCAATAATGCTAGGTAACATACTAAATCTTTTCTGAGGGGTCTTACAAAATAGCTGTGTTTCTTGGGATGCTTTCTGGTAGTTTCCTCATGGATGATGAACCAAATTCATGCAGAGCATGAAATTCAAATGCCAGGCTGTGTATAACAGATTTAATAAAATTATATCATGTTCTAAGCACTAGAGTATGACATATTTGCTATTCTAAACACTGGCAAGTGTTCTAAACAATTGGCCAGAATAGACAATCATTTGTCAGGATCTGTCATAATTCTTCCTCATCCAACCTGGTATTTTTAACTCTGTGACCAGTGGTATAAGCTAGGCACAGAGATTTCTTTAATAGGGATTTATGTGGTTCCTCTAATGCTTTAATCTTTGCTTCCATGATTTCTTCTCTATTGCATCTTCCTGTTAGAAACCTGTCAACTCATCTCATTTATTTTATTCTCATATTCCCTGTGATGTACTATGATTCTGTATATGTTTAATAAATTGGATGCATGGGAGCAAGATATCTCCCCAGAAGAGGTTGAAGAGAGCTTTTATATCAGGAGGATTATTTCTGTCTCTGTGGCAACAAATAAATACTTTCCCTTTTCAAATAATGCATCTAAACAATGTATCTGCTTCATACTGAATGATGCAGTGAATTTTTCTCAAATATTCTAGGAAACTTTCCAATTTTACCCATCTGAACAACAGACCTACCTTGAGCTAAAACTGTCAAGCCAAATAAGTCCATTTAATTCAAGATTTCTGCATTAAAAGGTGTAATAAATTTTGCTCGTTACTGGTTCTTTTTGTATTATAATGCATTTAACTCTCTGTGTGCATTTGTGTAAATATGTTGTTAAGATGTATTTCAGAACATTCTACCTCTTCATCAGACAGCTGTATATGACCTGTTTTTCTTTTAGCAAATGCTGAGAAGGTGAGGATTTAATTCTTTGAATACTGAACATGTACCAAGCTAGTAATTCAATGCTAGTTGCAGTGTACTCAGTCAGAGCATCAGCTGTATGGCTATTCAACTGATTAGGAAGTTGCACCCATCTCACTGAGAATCAATAGTGAGAACAATGTGTGGAGAAATGTAGCACTATTATGTTCAGAGTGATGTGAAACCCAGTGAAATGTACAGAACAGTCGTATTTTTAACATTATGGGGAAAATATATTCTTTTTGCCATAGTTCTAGAGTACTGTAGGTGTTGAGGCTCTAATAAAAAAAGGGGGGTTTAGGTTTCCAGGGGAAGGTGTAGTGCCAATATATCTTCCATATTTATCTCATCAAAGCCAGTAAGAGAGCTCTATTGTAAAAATGCTCCAGGTAACTTTTTCCACTGTGTGCACAACTATTCATAAGCTTAAGGAGATGGGATATACCTGCCATGTGCTAAAGCTGCTACAGGTGAGCATTAATAAAATAAATGTCAGCTCCTACAAAGAAAGGTGCGTTCCTGCTGTAGTTATAAAACAAAAGGATACTTAGACTTACTGCATAAAAGTACTTCTTCAGCAATTCAGCATAATATGCCTTGGCTTTGCTGAGTACACATATCTCCTAAGGCTGCTGAGTGAAGTGATATGACACTGCTTAGTACTGTTGTAAGGGAACCCATGGGGGAATTAGCAGTTCCACTATGTTGATGGCCCTTGCCTTATCCAGGGTAAATGTTTATTCCCCTAGCTGGATGACAAAATATAAAAAACTAGATGTCCTGAGATCTGATTTTTATTCCTGTGACATCCAAATATCTAAGGGTTTGAGAAAAATGAGGATGAGAGCCTGTCTCTTGTTTCTCCCTAACACATTTTCGGTCATACTCAGGTGTTCAGTCCTCTTTCTACTCACAGCAAGTGTAATTATTGTGATACCGCTCGTACTCAAGTTAGCAGGAAAGCCTCAGGTATTTTCAAAATAAATATTGACTAGAAGCTGAGATAACCACATATGATAATCTTTGAAACGTTCTAAAATGTCTTCATTACTTTAAAAAAAAAATCATTATAGTGTCATCTATCACTCAAGACAATAAATTACAGTTTTCCTGTGCCACTGCCTTTCCAAGTTAATGATTCTGCTTACATAATATCTTTTGGTCAGCTGTGCAAATCTACCTTCTTAGATTTTTCCATGGTACTTTTAACAATAAACATGTAAAACTACCACAGTTTTGTCACTTTTACCACTCTTTTTCTCACTATCTTCAATCAGATAACTTTGTTTTTTTCTCCCTAAAATCAGACAATAAACAGAGAAAAACTGAATTTTTTGTCTCTCTCACTCCAAAATTCAAAAGGTATGATATAGCATTAGACTAGGAATTCTCTTCCTTTTATACTTTTTCAGTTACATATTTCCTTCAAATAAATCCTTTTCTCTATGCCAACTATATACACCTGTATGAAATTTTGAACAGATTTGATAATGACCTTAATTTCAATACCATAAATAAAAATATTACTGATAAGACAGCAGATACTACTCTACCACTTTCTAACCCAGCACACAAAAATGCAATCATAGATAAGAAACCAAACTTTATCCTATTTGCAGCAGCATACTAAATAAATACTCTCTAAGTAAATAAATAAATAAGCCCTTTAACAAATATGAATAGAAATAAGCTATCTGAACTCTAAGAATGTTTTTCTGCAGCTATTAAAAAGTAATATATACTGCATAAAAACAATGCACTTATCTCATTGTATCACCAAAGTCTTGTTTTGTGATTAAATCCCCCAACTAGATGATACAAGCTTGGCTTCAAACAGTAGACCCGTAGGTTTTGTTGTGAATAAAATCTACTGATTTTGAGCATAAGGTGATAAGAGCAATATGTCTAATTTCATTTACTTTGAACATTATAAATTGGCTGTTAGATCAGTACTGAAGTTTAAATCCAGCAGTCTGTCACAAGCTTTAGTGAGAATGGTTGTAGGGGTTGTACTGTTTTATTAATACACACTATCCTGAATTGTAGGGAGTAATTAATTAATTCCTTTAATTGTACCTATTTTATCTTCATTTCATACTGGATTTATGTGCTTTCACCTTACAAGGAGGTGAGCAGCTAAAAGCTCCTGCCCTTATTTGTTAGTTGCAGTCCAGAAAGATCCAAACCATTTTAAATTCTGGTGGGGTTTTTTTTGAGAGAAAATGCTTCTAAATCACCTTCAACATCAAAACAATGGAACAGTATAAGGAAATACAGCAAAAAACTTCTACTGCCTTTTGTGCCCAGTTCCTAGTGGTAGGACAGAATTCAGAAGGTGAAGAACAGAGCTGTTCAATGTCAGTAATGGCATTGCACCCAGGCTTTGACTTTGCTATCCTGACCTCCAGAATAAGGAAGTGATCACAGAACACAATTAGAAGTGGCAGGATTAAATTTTAATGTGTGTAAAGCTCTTTGAAGATAACTGTTCACCATGACTGTGTTCTACTGATTGCAACAGTCCTATTAAGGTACAACCAGAGATTGAAAACTGTTTGAGTGTTATTGTGCTTGGTCAAATGGTGCCATAATGCTGAGAAGAGCAATGCCTTTAAAATATTAACCTGGAAGTAATATCACATCTGTTATTTAATTTTTACTAGTTAACTATGGGCTTTCCCCAACTCAGTATGACAGATATTTTGCATAGTGTTTAAAATAAAGATCTGTCTGCATCTTCTCATGCAAATAGTTGATTTTTCAAGTTAGAATTCTCCCTAGTACTCTGTACACATATTCTTTTCGTCTTTCCACTTTCCCAGCTGTTTCATCTGCAAGTAGAAGTCTATGATTCCTTGCAGTAGCACTTGGATAGCAAGCTGGTTTAATGGTTTCCCACTATCTAAACCAGGAGATTTTACTCCTCCCTTTTCTCCTCTTTTTTCTTCGCTTTGTTCCACTCCCCTGTTCTTGTTTTATGAACCTGGTGCATGTCAGTCTCTCCTAAGAGCTAATCTACTGAAAAAGGGAAAAAAGAAGGGGAGGGATGAGAAATTAGTGTCATTGAAGCTTCTAACACTTTTCAAAAATTAGTTTCAGGGAGTTGCCAAGACAGTGTGAGTGGGACTTGTTGGGGTTCAGGAGAGTAAAAGGGAAAAGCTGCAAAATCTTCCCTCTTAGTTGTTGTTGTTTGGTTGTTTTGGCGCTCACAAAAACACAGCTTTTGATTTCCATGACCTATTTCTGTGACCTGCCAAAATCTTCTTCCTGTGAATGAGGAAGTTTCTAAACATTTCTTCAACAGTCATGTATTCAGTCAGACATTGAACTATAGCAAAAGAATGCTTTTTTCAGCTTTCTAAGTAGGATAGAAATAACATATGGCCTTTCATAGAAACAGGTAGGCATCTAGCTATATGTTATTTTATGCCAATACAAACACTTTGGCAATCCAGAGTTTGAGCCTTAGGACCAAAAGAAAGAACACACACTTGTCTTTGAGACAATTAACATTATGCAGTAGTAAAAAAAATATAACTGAAAAGTGATTTATACTCTAAGAGGTATTTGAAAGTCACCTACATGTGGTTTCTTAACTCTCTCTATTTCTGGAAAGGTAAATAACTAATTAAACCTACTGGTAATCAAGACCAGTAGCTGACATTAATATACAATGGTTAGTAAGGTATGATTAAAAATCTAGATTTTAAGCTTCAATTCATGGCTAGCTCACTGACTTTGTATGAGATGTTGTTTGCTTTTCTTTAGTTTATTTAATCCTAAAGCAGGAGAACAGTTGTCAGGGAATAGTGCTTAAAAGTGTAGTTTGAGGAATTAATTAATTGATGTGTGCGTGGAGTTTTACATTCCTTGAAAATGTACAATATACTGTTAATATGATATATTATTATTCCACTGTGGGGTTCCATTGACTGACAGCAGGATGCCCAGCCATGGGCAGCTCTTCAAATCAGTGTCTCTCCAGAGCAATTAGGTGGCAGCAGTGATCATAAATATCTTTCTTTTATCTCCATTTGGCAAAATAGTTAGACATTTTCCTTTTGTATGTAGATCCAGTTATCATGATTGAGATCTTTATCATGTTTTGGCTGCCTGACTCCAATAGTCAATGGCTTAGTCTGACACATAGCAGTCAAAGGCACAGTAATTACTAGGCATTGGTAAAGCCAGTATTTTGATGTTCAGCATGCAGGAGAGCAGAGGCTGATTATGAGAAGGTTCAACTTTCTCACAAACTATAGTCAAGAATATTAAGATCAAGTAAAAAATTAAGATACCAGGAATAGGTGAAAAATTTGGAAGTATTCCTGGATTCTCTTTGCTTGGAACATTGGTAGGTTACTACTGCAGCATTTTATACAGCAAATTCTGCCTATTTGATGTTTTGTAGAAACAAGCTTTTGATAGACCTCTTTCAAAGCCACACAGTGATCTTTTACCCAGTGAATGCTGTAATACTCCAAATAAACAGGAACAATCTAAATAAGCATCTCAAAAAAACCCCAGTACACTTGAAATATATCTAAACTGCACAGTGCAAGGGAGTGTTGTAATATCCCAGAGGTTACCCCAGAGAGGCTCTGGCTCTGGTATAAAACTAGATTTATTTGTGGGCAGATTTATTTGTGAAACCTACAAATAGCTCCTTGTTACCCATAGAATGGTGCTGATATTTAAGCTGTCCTTAATAAGTGAGTTTCAGTGGCTCCATGAGGTAGAAATATGTGTTGTTGACAGACTTTTGGATGGAACTTAGATTTGAGGTGTTCTATCTTGGCTGTAAATCAGGATGCATAATCTACTAACGCACACATAGATATTACAATACCTACATATTGTGAGATGAAGTTGATTGAAGTTTTTCAACATGTCCCTTATAGACATTTTAAGCATGTAGACAATCTGCTACTTTAAAGAAATGCACTTTATACTGTGGTATGTCTACTAACACAACCCTAATGTTACCAGTCAAGAGATGTTTATAATTTTCTATATTATGATGTTATGCTAAATGTAGCTGTTCATACTCTAATCAGGTAGATTGCTTCATTTTTCAACACAGGTTCCATTTTATTAATTGATGTCATATTTCACTTACAAAGGAGAAATAAAAAAAGAGAGCCAGAATTTCTATTATTCATTTCCTATATAATCACAGTTTTGCACAGGTCAGTCTGAAGCCGCATTGGCCAGAGCCAAAACAAAAATTTGGGGATAAAGATGAGACTCCTAGAAAACCCCCAAAACTGCATTCATGTTGTAAGCCCCAGAGCCTCCCAGGTGCTGTGTGCATCCAGATTCTGCTGTATTACACCCTGAGAGAACTCAGTCCTCCCCTTCGCTTTACATTTACTGCTCCACCTTCCAAACTGTACGCTATTGTTTCCATCTTTCCAGTGCCATGTTGTGCAAAAACATCCAAGACTACCAGAAAGTAATAATATTTTTCAAAAGTAGCAAGTAATGGCGTCTGGTTTGCTACCCACACACATCCTTTTTTTGCCCAATGGCATACAGGTTACTTTCATCACACCAGCTGAAGCAGGAAGGACAAAGGGGGCTCCCCACCTTGCCCTGAAGAGCCTGGAAGAAAAGGAACCACAGAAATTATGTCCAGTGCTCCTCAGCAGGTGACTGTCACACCAGTGGGTGCACAGTTAACCTAAGTATTCCAAGGAGACTTATGAAGACACTGTATGGTTCACTCCTCTACAGTACAGCAAGTATGCAGAGGCTGAGAAAAAGACATCCAGTCCTTCCAACAGAAAAGGATTGTGTTGGGTTTGATATATTTGCAATTGTTGTACCTTTAGGAGAAAGAGATAAAAAGAAAACAATTGAACTTTTCCCATTACTCTATAAATTTATGTAATTCAGGACACTAATCAATATCATATATACTTGTTACTTCTTCAGTATCATTTTTTAGTTACTTTACTTATAGGACTTTACTGAATTAGGAGTTAACATGAACAGAATATATCAGCAGATGGTGAGATGATGTCCACAGACTAAATTAAAACTTTTTTTTCTGATTTTTTTCCCTGTCAACAAGGTCAATAAGGCTTTTATAGATGCTTTATACTAGGGCAAAGGGGTACAGAAAGTATTTGAAAATTGAATTTAAAAAAGTATTTATATGTAAGAAAAAAGTCTTGGCAATATGTTTTCTTCTAAAATCTATGAAATTGGGAGGGATTTTCTCACTGATTTCCCTGGTCATTGGTTCAGGATTTGGATGAAAAAATAAAAGAAGTAAACAAATAGAGATCAATCACTCCAAACAACAAGAGATAGACTTATGGTTCTAACAATGTAATATGGCTATTGTTTCTTGCAGTCATATGCTTATCTGCAACACTAGTGTGAAATATAATTAAAAGAATGCTTTGATCTGTAAAGAAAAACAGAAAAATTGGCTTACTACTTTTTCGTTTACTTACTAAAATTATCAGAAAGAATGGGTTTAGACAATTCATCACTAGAAAATTGGCTGTCAGACAATACAACAATCTCTTTCTACAAGAACAATGTAGTTATTAAAAAGCGTAAATTGCTTCTACATCACATAATTTTATCTGTGTTGCTTTTAAAATACTAATCTTTAATAGGCACTTTTTTAACAACTACAAAATTAACCTTACATTATATATTCAAGACTACAAATACTGTTAAAATAAACAATTAAAATTTGGTTTTAATTGAAAATACATGTTGAAATTATAGAAGACAGCATTTCCTCCAAGATGTACAATTCACAATAGACATTAATCCTTTCTGTCTCTGGTTCCAGCTTTCTGAATTGCAAAATCTTTATTTAATTATTCAAAAGCTATATTAAAACAATTAACATGACCTGTATGAAATAGTAATTTCTTCTGGCATAAATTGACTCCCAGGAGTTAAACAACATTCCTCTTCAGAAGGCAGTAAGGTGAAAGATGATAAAAATTCCCCCATCACACTTTGCCCCCAAAACATGTGGTAGGAGAGGCAGAAGTCAGCACTTAGGAGTTGGAGGTGTTTCCAACAGTAGCTGGAACCGGCAGAAGCAGCAGGAATGATCGTCTCATCTGGGATTCTATGCTCCTTCCATAACTGCCACCAACAAATGAAAGCAATAGTTTTCTCTTGGAAACTGAATTGGAAAATTAGGTTTTTTCCACTGCTTTCTTACCATGTACTACTTCCTAATTCACCTTGTCTATTAGTCTCTCCCTTCCTTAGGATAGCCTTTGTGTTGCTCTGTACTGTGTGCATGATTAGTTGTGGTTCACAAAGCATTCGTAAGATACTCCACTCTTACCCAGGAGATTAAACCACTTCTGAACTAGAGGTACTAGAGTCTTGTCATATATGTTTTTATAAAGAAAAAAAAAAAGCATTTAATTGTAGCTGTAGTTAAGGCTGACTGTGTTTATAGCCCTTAGATCCATTTGGGATTTCAATGCACAGATATGGAGTGCTGAGCTTTTCAGTCCTTGACACCTATGTTCTTTGGGAACGTCTACTCTTTCCAGACGAGGTGCATTAGGAAAAAACATATTAGTTATAACTCAGCACAATACCTCTTCCAAAGGTAGATCTGCATTTCCCTGAGCAGATCATCTAGTATGTGTCCTTATAATTTCTGTTCTTGTTAGTGAAACACCTTGTACCCACATATATATATTAAGGTCTGGTCACTACTTATTCATCACACTATATCTAGTCTTCTATCTTTTGGAACTTCTTTCTTTACATGCTAAATTTGAATTTTAGTATTATTGTTATGTGCCTAACAGCCAGTACAATAAGTGAGGTTTCTGAGCACTACCAGAATAAAAATGAAAGTGAAAGGAATATTCTGCAATCCTTTACAGAAACTTTTCCGTTCTTTAAGATTCATGACCATTCAAAACCAGACTTCTGGTTCCCTTAAGTATATCTGGAAATCCTTGTCTTAAAGCGTTTCTGCATTGAAGGACCTTGTCTGGCAAGTACCTAAATGTATATCCTGAGCACATTGTTGATAAGAAACTGGTAATTAAATGGCACAGGGGAAACAAAATGATTATATAAAACATTTAGTGGTTCATCAGACATTCAAACTAATGGGTATAATTTGCTTTAAACCCCACACTTCTAATACTTTTAGCTTTAAGTTCCAAGCTCATTTCACCTTAAAAGATTTTCTCGCAATATTCCCACTTTGGTTTTAAGTTAATGTACTTCTGCCAAAGGAATAAAAGAAAAAAATAGGCAATTTGATAGGGCTTTACAGACTAGTTTTACACAGGAACTTTGTAAAGTACTGGATCATGGCTCTCCTTCCTTAGAATTGCTAAGTAACTTTCTTTTTTTGGGGAGTATTTTTGTGTGGTGGCTCAGATAATGCAATAATTTTAATGAAAAAGATGCTCAAACTTCTCAGACTTCCTCTGTTGTCTGCTTCCCAGCAGGCTTCATTCAGACATTCTTGTAGTAATTTCTTGATAATTTCTAGAGTTCTTTGTGACTTAAATTTTAAATTTTGCATCTAAATTACAGACACATTTTAGACAGAGGAAGTGTTCTATTGCTGTTTTGCTGAAAACACCTATGTGATAAAGAAGTTGAACTTTTAGAGAAAAAAGGCTGGAACCTCTTCTTTTGTTAACATTATTGGTATACAGACACTGATGAACAGTACAGTAACATTAAATGAAAGGAGAAAAAAAAAGGACTGAACTCTGTCTAAAATCTGTAATTAGAGAACAGAAAATAAAAAAAAAAATTGCTATTCTTTCTCAGAGTCCTGCTGAAAGCTACGGAAAGGCTGGAGTCATAATTTTGTTTTGTTTCAAAGCCTATGAAGGGTCAGTGTCACAACTTCATATTGCAATGCAAAATTGAAGCTTTTGCTTGTAGTGCTATTTTTCTACTGGGTTGAACTTGGAACTAAGTCCTGCTACTGCAAACACAGGGAGGGGTTTTCCAGAAGAATTTTTTCACCTAGGTTCCTTGAGCTGCATGAAAGACATTGCACAGAGCCCATATTGCCTTTTTTGCTTCTTCACCCGTCCAAAGGGCCTTTAACACAGGAGGAGGGACTTCACTGGCTAGTTAGATTCGTAAAGGTCATATCTTGCAGACAATTGCCTATTTTTCCTATCAGAGGATTTGAAGAGGTAGTGTTTTGAGTGAGTCTGGAGTCTCTCTGTTTTTGCATTCCTTCCTAATATCTATTCTGCGATTCAATAGCTACCCCTGTGCAACAGCTGAGGGATATCAGCTGCCTCAGTGAATCTTATGTTAAATTGTGATCAAACCAGAAAGAGAAATCCAATCTGGTACAGACATAAACTAGAGCTATTAGGATGATCAAGGGACCAAAAAGCCCCCTGAGGGAAGACAAAATAATGTATTTTTTTTAACTTATCCAAATACAGGGAGACATAAACTATGTTATACACATTAAAGAGTGTAACCTCCATGTAAATCAAACAACAGTGCAGAAAGCTGGGAACAGAATGACCATATACAATTTAAAAGATAGGTTCTAAACCTCAGAGAGAAAAGGTTTTCTTCAGAAACAACCTGATGGTAATAGCAAAGGGAAAAAAACAAAAACAAAAGCAAAAGCAAAAACAAAGCTAAACACTCGTGGTATTTAGGTGGAGATTATGACTAGGTGGAGATTATGGCTTTTGCCAATCCTGATCTAATCCACTGGCAAATAGTTCCACTAACCCAAAGGAAAAGGTGTTTTGCATAGACTAGAAGAGGCCATGATGCAAACAGCTGCTCACCGTGTAGACAGAAAGTCTACCTGGCGCCATCACTGCTATAAAAACAGTGCTTGTAGCACTGGGGAGCTGCTCAGCCATCAGGTCAGGCAAGGTAAGCGTGTAATCAGTAAGGGACACTCTTAAAGCATCCCTCCCTCTCCCTCAGCCGGTAAATCTCTGTCTGGCAGACTATAGGCTTTCTGGTATTTTTCAGAAGCAACAAGCAATTTCAGTTATTCAACATTTCATCAAATGAAGAGAAACATTTATCTTTAAAACATATACTTTTAAAGTGTTGACTGTAATATAATTGTCCATACATCACAGGTAACAACTCATTAGCACAGACAAAGGCAGACTAATCATTTTCTGATAGGAAGGAAAAGCAAAAGTCCTTCAAACAGACCTTTCATGAAAAGACTTAATACAACAATTAATAAAGACAGAGTAAAATACAGCAAATCAGACGGTAACTTTTAAGTATCAGCATGTGCAAACTGGAGGTCTTTTGCTCTGCTCTAAAATTCTCCCAGCAAATGTACACTTCTACTTGAGTCTTAAGGGATAATCAGGCTTGCATGAGATCCAGATTTCCAGTAAAGCAGGAGATTTCTGGCCATTGCTAAACAGAAGAATACAAGAGGAAGGCTCGTTATGTAGGAATCATCTATCTTACTTTCTCTCCATAAGCTTCCATTGCTAGTCACTCTCAGCAATAGGTAATTAGACAAGGTGGAACCAGTATCACTCGATATGGATCAATTGCATTAATTATTAAACAAAAGGGTATAAAATTAATACCTTTTAAAAATTATAGTCAAGCTTTTGAAAATAATTTCCTGAAGCATCCTGGGCATTCAAAAGTGTATTTTTGTGTTCTTGTTTCTGTTATCTTCAGAATGCAGTTGTTACAAGTTTTCAGTCCCAGGTGGAGGCAATTCTAGCTTCTAAATCAACATATGCCTAGATTTCCCAGTCTTGACTCATTGCCCCTTTATTGTTCTCTGCTTTATACTGATAATTCTGTTTTAAAACTTATCTTTGTCTGCATTTAATGTGCCTACACTCCAGGGAGTGCTTATCGTAATGATCATACAACTGGAATCAAAGATTATAAGGGTAAATGCCTGTAAGGGACATGTTAGGATTGAAATGTTGACTGTCCTGTTATTTCATGCCAAGCTTAGAGCATTGTGTGCTGCCTTGCTTAGGTCCCTTAATGATCACTGTTCTAACAACGTGAAGCTGCCTTCTAAATAGGCATAAAATGCTCCCAGTTGGAGGCCTCTCTTTACAGTCATTCAAATCAGTGCCAAAGTCTAATAGATTCAGTGGAATACAAATACATCCTTGATTTTTTTTTTCTTTTTTGAGAAGATTATAGCTAAAAATATACATGAATAAAACAGAAGAAAATATTTGTAGTTCTCAGAAGATTCTTAGATAACAGAATCCTAAACTCAATATTGTATGAGGGGCTAGGAAGGACTGCACAGCTTTAAACTTTGCCCTGTAGCTGGGAGATATAAGAAATCCTTGATTATGTCTGAGATTCTGACTGAATTCATGTGGAACTATATCAAAATAAGATTTTTCATGCTAAGAAGGCCATTTACGCTAGTATGTGCTTTTACTGAAATATAAAAATAATAATTTGTTTTGAAAAATAATTTAACTTTCTGCAAATTATTTTTTTCTGAGTAGAAAAAAGACACAAACTAAATGTATATATAACATATTCAGACATGATGTAATCAAAGCACGCCGTTTAGAGGAAGGATGAGAACTGGAAATGAAAGGTGGCCCATGACATACTTCACAAAAAAAAAATGAAACACAGAACTTCTTCAAGTTTCCGTTTTCCTCCCAATGCAACATAATTAAGTCCTACATGACTTAACAGGCTGTAGTGTACTGGGTATTGCCATCTGCCCCTTGCAGAATTATTTCAATAGAAGTATTTCAAGAAAGTTTTTCAATACATATTTCTTTGAATTGCAACACAGGGGCAGCTGTACATATTCCTATTAGCAAAATGTTTTTAGTTTATTAAAGAATGTAATGGTTTGCACACATAAAAAATTTATGTGATATCTTTAATTTTGGACTTTCCTGTTATGAACTCCAATGTTTCCATGGTCCTTCACTCAGAATAAAGTAAAATCTAGGTGTTCTCTGAGAGATGCAGCAGTAGCTGAAAGCTGATACTCTTAAGTCAGACCACAAGACAAACACTGGGAACATTACTGATTTTCTTTGTTAAAGAACAAAATACAGAACAAGATAAGATTAAAATAATGCATTAGCAATCATATGTTTATTTAAAAATATAGATTTCTTGCCTGAGTCTTGTATTGTTTTAAAACAAAAAGCTAATGAAACTTGAAGCTTTGTTTAAAGGGGAAAAAGAAATCCATCTGAAATTTACAGAAAGGGCATCTAAATGAACACACAAAAAAGCAACATTTTCCTGCAGAAAAATTGCAGTCATTAATTTCTTCTACACGTGCAATAGATGTTTGATTTGTTGTCCTGCCCTGCCAGTGCATGCCTGTGCTCCTGCTCAAGGAGGAAGTTAGACCATAACCTTGCACATGAGAGGATCTCTACAGACTGAATAGATATGGTGAAAAGCCTGGAGGGGAAGCCGTAGGAGGAGCAGCTGAGGTCACTTGGTCTGTTCAGCCTGGAGAGGAAGAGTCTGAGGGGAGACCTCATTGCAGTCTACAGCTTCCTTGTGAGAGGAAGAGGAGGGGTGGACACTGATCTCTTCTCTGTGGTGACCAGTGACAGGACTTAAGAGAATGGTCTGAAGTTGTGACAGGGGAGGTTTAGGTTGGATATTAGACAGCTTCAGGACATATATGGCATCTGTGCAGAATTTCTGAGAACCGCTATTTCAAATAAGGTACCTAATGCACAAGGTAGGTAGAGCCTAAATTTCTCCCCATGCATGCATCACACCTTTTCTTATTCTTTCTCTTCAGCACAGATATTTTTTCCTTTCTCCCATGGTTGTTTTTCTGCAGGTGCTGCTTTAGGAGGAAAAAAAAGGCTCCCCTCCCTCCAGAAACTACTGAGAACGGCTGCTGTATGAACAACTGTATAGGTTTGTTCCATCCTTATTTTTGATGTTTGTGATGGTTTCCTCTCAAGAAATCATAAAAGAAGTATTATTCAACATGACATGAGCAATTAGGCTTTATCATACCATATGACAGAAATTTCTGTTCCAACCTAGAATTCTTTCAATGTGTTTGAGAAACCTGAATTTTCTCACTTAGGCAATCTTCCATTTAAAAAAATATTCTAAATCCTTCTATAGTAATAAGTTACATTAAAAAAAAAAAAGGCTATCTGAAATGAAGCCGGACAAAAATAAATCTATTAATTTAGAGTATGTGCAGGAAACTAGGAGAAATAAATGATACATGTCTCCATTTGTGATAGGCAAAGAAACTGAAAAATCAAACTGTCAAAAAAATAAAATTAACCCTCCTAAAGGATGTTTGTATGCATCCTTTATACTGTCAACGTCTAAGCGGGATTTCACTTCTTCTGTATAAGAAAAAGAATGGAACAAAACCAGCAAATCACCAATTTAATAATTGCTTTTATGTAAATACACATGTGCACTCATGCATAGGAATGTACACACTAAATGACAGCATCTATGCCTGTCACATAGACAAAGATGATGTCTTTATTATACATCTGTACTTAAAATGCATTTTCCATTTGTACATAGAAGCTTCTCCCAGACTGACAGTTACATTACAGCCCTCTCAACAACAACCTAATTTTTCCAAAGGCTAGTAATAAGCCAGGCCTTGCAGGGATTTGTTTTCTCAGCTTCTGATTTCTGAAAATTCTTCCTCAACTTAAGGCTATCTTGTGAACTTAAAAGAGATAAAGAGGTGTTTGATTGAAGTAGATTTGCACTTTTGTGTAAGTTTTATTTTTGAGTATCACCTTGTATAGATCTGATAGGAATCTTTTTTTAATCTTCATTGCTGTTAGGGAGTTTAATTATGATTCAAGAAAAGATTGTCTAAATTCTAATGAAAGCTGTGACATTCTACTGCTTCTTGATATTCATTATTTTGCCTTTTTATATTTCACACCAACAGCTGTAGCTGGAAAAAAAAATTTTAAACCAAAATCAGGAGAATTATTATAAATATAAATATTATACCATATTATGTCAACTTGCATAGCAAAAAGAAATACAGGAACTATTACAAAGTCAGGAGTAAGGCTCATTACATATTGCAAAATGTTTCTCTGAACATTAATTGATTTTTAAAATTAATCCACATAATTTCATATCCTTTTTGAAGATGCTTCCCATTAATATTCTAGCTGTGAAGTTTGCTGCAAGTTAAAAGCCCTTATAGATCTGTGTATGTTTTCTATTCAAGGTCTGAATATATACATTATAGTGGGTGAAATATTCATGGAAGACTTTCAGTATTCTATTATAAAAGTCATAGTTCGTAATTCTGAACAGTCAGGGAGGAAGTCTAGGACTCAATCTTTTATTGTTCTGCCAATCACTCTATACCATTCTACCATTACAAATGTAATGAACAGACTGTGCTGAACTGTTAAGTCATAACACTCATAAAGTCACAGATTTTTTTTTTATTTTGTCTGATGAACAGCAGCCGTCACCCAGGCTTTTGAATTCCAACAACAGCAGGCAAAAACCTACCCACCTGGACAAAGGAGACTTCACTGCATGTCCCCACCTGGAACTGACTACTTAAATCCATTAGGAACTAGATAATAAGGTAACACCTTATTCAGAAAGCAAAAAATAGCACTGCTCAGGAAAAACACAATGCTCTGATTTGCAACACCATATGGAAGCAGCAATCTGAGGGGAGGAATTGCCATATGTAGGAGCTGAGCTGTCAGCCATGGTCACAGTGAGCTTTCTATTCCCAGGGGTCGTCTGAATTGGCTGCTGTAAACTGGATGAGAGGGACTGAGCTGTGATTTGTGTGAGGTCTGTATTGTCAGGGCAAGCATCACTGTCCACAGGCTGTATTTGTTCGGCTAAGCAAACCAGCTCTAGGTTGTGTGGCAAAGACTGCTGTGATCTGCTTGAACGGCCACCACACCAATCTCTCCACAGATCCAGAGATCACGGCTGAAGACCAGGTAAAACATGGATGAGATCTGCTGCAGCTTCTGAGGCAATGACTTGGTCCATAAAAGGCTTAAGAGACCTGTTTTGTCCCTTAGTCAACAGAGGCCCAGAGCCAAGACAATGGAAGAAAATCGCAGCCTATTCCTCATCGGAGACTGAAACCAAGACTACGGAGTCACAGGGCACCTAATCCAAGACTGCAATGGATTACATGTTGCTTAACTGACACTGTCTCCCTTAATTATTGTAGAAATATGTAGCCTCAAACTTGCCATTTAGCACACCAACTCAGCAAATCCAGTCATAAAACCTTCTCAGCTATATGTTCTAGGCATGTGTTTTAGGCATTTCAGTTGAGGTAAATGCACAAAATGCAGGTGCCTAAACCCTGTCTATCTTTCCCTGCATGCCCATCAGCTCAAAATTCGATAAGTTTAACAATCCAGCCTAACTGGTGTGGACTTCGACAGGCTTCACCCTGGTATTTACACAGGAGTTGTCCACATCTAAACTAGTCATTCTCAGGACCCTGGAAGGAAACAGAGAGAATTAGTTGTCTTCTTTTGTCCAGTGAAATATATTTTGTAAGTTCCTGTTTTCCTCCAGTGACTACTGCGGGACGTCTAACTAGGGTGAGTAAGTCCTGATCAACAGCTAAGTTATGAGCACTAAAATCTCTTAATGTTTTTATTAGACACTTTATTTTCTGTTCAATATGCAACTTGTCAAAGGAATCTATTCTTTAGTGTCAAGTAATTGCAGACAGGCAACAAAGATGCTGAACATAGTGCTGAGGATGACAAATTAGCTCTGTATCATAAAGGCAGGTGTTAAAACATTATTGCTAAAATGCTTAGATCTACCTCTTTGTCTCTATACTCCTCCATTCCTGATGTGTAAAATAGTGACAATAGACTTCTCTACCTTCAGAAAACTCATGGATATAAATAATGTAAAGAGAGAAAAATCATATTACAAAGAGAACAAAAAAAACAGGTAAAATCTCACTGCTAAGTAGAGACATTCCTTATTGACAAGCCTGCTTTTCCTAAATTAGAATTAAAACACTTTTCAACCTTCAATAAATAGAATGGTCTTTAAGAGTATGACAAAACAAATAATTTTATTTTTAGTCTCTTTTCATTATATTCAATCTGAACAAGCATTTGAGGTACTGAGATGTATAAGTCCTCCTGAAATCAGCCAGAGCTCTATTTGTAAATCCAGATCCAAGGTACTTTTTAGACACATTCAACAGAAAAGTAACTTAACAATTAGTAATGCCTTACTTATCTAACTGAAATGCATTGAAAACAAGAAAATATTAGCCATTTTGCAATGCACAATTTTTCTGTTCATGATTAAATTCACTGATACATTTGCATTAAATTATGCAAAGTATTCGTATTTACCAAGTAGAGCCATGCTTTCAGGGCTTGCTACAACGTCAGTTATCAGCCCCTAATACTTTCTCAAACACCTGTAAAGGAGAGGAGAGACCGAGTCATTTGCACAAGGTCACAGCACAGCTTTTCTATGAGTTCTTACACAACTAGGTTTTTTAAAAGGGCAGAATGGCGCAGTTTTCCTGAAATGCACGTTATTTTCCCACTTTGGTAGCAATGAGTCAGAAACCACGATCAGATAAACTAATTTTGCCTAATTTACAAAAATGGCTAAAGGAAACAAAGGTGGAATGTCACCCAGGGACTGGGTAGCTGCATGGCACTGGCAACACGGGAGGGGAGAAGGCTCCTGGACCATAGAGGTCAGGCCAGTAGCTACTGCTGGGGAGAGAGATGAGAAGAATTTAGGTGAAGGCTAAGAACATACTCCCACCAAAGTGGGAGTATGCTTCTCAGGCAGCAGGAAGATAAGACCTACCTCTGTGTATTAGACTAATCTTAATGGATTATCAGAATATCAGGATACACTCTGGTTTCTCCCCCTTAAATTTCCCGTACCCTATCAGTAAAAATATCTTAGATTTACAGGTTTTTGAGATGCTGTATTCCTACCTACTCTCAATTCCCCTGAACATTAATTTCAAGTCCCAGGGGTCATTTCATCGTCTGACATTTATGTTTCCTTTTCAGAAGACTTATGGAATATTTTCTCTCCTCTGGAGCTGCCAGTGCAGCAGGCTTCAAGGGAAAAGGTGAATGCCTCTGACACTCTCTGGAATAAGATCAAATACAGTTTGTCTAAGAAAAAAACAAAGAGAAAAATTCAAGAGGCAAAATAAATGCATAAAATTATTTGCATATTTTACAAAACCTCACGAATGATACAGAAGTTTCTACAGACACAAGTGGCTCTGATTCACCTGAAGCATTTTGGCAAGGTCTCTTAAATTCATTGGGTTTAATTTTGCACCAATTTTCTCCTGGATTTTGGTAAATTTACTGTCTTACAGATTTAAAAAACCAAAAGAACTTTCCATTCCTTTGAGGCCTTTCTCTCTTCTCTGTCTCAAAGAGAATAGAGAGTACCAATATTTTTCAAGTTTTTCTCAGGGGTTTCCTTGAATTGACAGGGATAATAGATTGGCCTCATAGGTCAACTTCATTCTCACCCACAGTTTAGGAACCCTGAAGACTGAAGATAATAAGAGAAAGGAAAACAGCACTCTTTAATCCTGTGATATCACACAGAAATCACGGTTTCATGTTCAGACATAACTAGGTCATTTTCTTCCAAAAGAAAGATGGATTTGGCATACTGTACTGTCCTAAATAAGCTACTGCTTCATTGACTAGTAACTGACCTTTGTTTTACTATTGGCAGTTGCAAAGGCCAAATGATTTCAAAAGTGATCAGGCACTGATGTGTTAGAAGAAAACACGGGATGGCTTCTTCATTTGGTCCAAATGCAAAAGGTCTGCTTGGAAATGGCATTGCTTTTACAATTTCTTCAATAAAGGAAATTGAAACTAGCTTGTAATGTAACCATTACACTTACTCGCAATTCCTGTCCTAAATGACTTCCTTTCAATTTCAGTGAAGTCAGTTAAATTCTAACTATTAAATCAGTTACAGTGCTAACGCAAAATTTTTCCTTTCAATAGTGTAACTTCTACAAAGCATTGGAAAACTGCCCCAAAACTCCTAAAATCTTTTCTAGCAGTCATGCCTACTATAGCAAATAACTCTTGATCCTTGTACACATAATAAAATGTGTGTGTGTGTGTTTCAAATTCCCCCCTTCATTTAAAGAGAAGAGAGTTGGGGGGAAAAACAGATCACAAAAATATTTATTGGAATATATTTTGTTAGATAGTTACTATTAGAGGAATTAAGGCAGCATTATTAAAAGCAGATATTTGCTTGGTATATTTGTTTATTTTCTCCCCCTGCTCTCGCCCCCACAGGCACAGGCTGTCACACAGACGCTGCAACACACGCAGTCGCTCCCAGTCCAACCCCGTTGCTCACTCACTGGGGAGAGTTGCGCTGGTGTGACAGTGGCCTCTGGGCAGGTGTGCAGAGAGTCTCTCACAGGTCCCAGGGTTCCTCAGCAGCACATGCAGACCTGGTGTCTCTGCACAGCTGCCACTGGCACCTCAGATGTGGACTGAGCTGCACAGCCCCCTCGTTGGTACCAGCATGGCCTCCTCGTGGCCTTGCACACACTGAGCAGGCTCTCGGTCTTTAATTTCTTGAAGATACCGCAGGAAGACAAGTTTTCAGAGACTGTCAGCATTTGGGAGATTTTTACCTTTCCTCTCAGTACTCTTCCTCTTTTGAGGCTGCTTTCTTCTCACTCATGGGTGTAGGTAGCATCCATTTGCATCCACTTGTGCAGACGTGTGCATGACACTGAAATGTGTGTCCTGACTTCAATCTGCTCTCCTCCCTCTAGCTGTGTCTCTGGTGGTCCCTGTTAATTTATCAAAACAATTAACACACCTAGCAGGGATTAAATATACTATAGGGACTAGGGATGGGGAAACAGGACTGTCAGACTCCTTACTTTATTCTTATTCACATGACGCAGTCCGCGGAAGAGAAAGGCAGGTCCACTCCGGGGTAGAGCAGGTGTTACGCCTCGGCTAGCCGAAGGGCTGCGACACGCATTCCAGGCCCAGGGTGCGGTGACGCAGGGAGGCAGAAACCACACAAGCACACAGCACCAGGGACCGGGTGGGAGTGAACTTTATTTACATGGTGACGGCCGCTTTTATAAGGTTTGTTGTGGAAGGGTCTGGAAGAAAAGCGGAGCCTACCAAATAAGGTAAAACTGGGAGTTACTTGTTTACAAACCTGGGGAGGATAGGTAGAGAAAAGGGAGGCTTCTTTTCAAATTTGAAACGGGGAAGGTAACATGGACATACATGGTAACTGAGAGAGACTGTGACCTTATAAGGAATAACAACATTAACAGAGCTTAAACCGATTATATACAAACGAATAACAAAGTATTTAACAATTATAACTACATAACCTCTGTCTTAAACTTGTTGTAAAGCTCTTCTGTAAAATGAATTCCCACATTCACATCTGAAAGAAATGTCAGTAAATAAACCTCAAAATCTTGGTGGCACATGTCATATTGTAACAGACACAAAAATGTCTCTTGTGTAACATACAGAGCCAATTACACTGCTTGTGATTAAGACAAACTGAGCACAATCCCCAGCTGGTGTTTCACACAGTTGCCAAAATGGAGTGTCTGGCCCACTGATAAATCAATATAGGATATAGGTTCCCCAGACAGTAATCTGAAATTATTGTGCTGAAAATTGTGGAGTTGATAATATGAAATGAGCAAAAAATGCTTGCCTGAAACCAAAGCACAGTGTATTTTCTTGGGAGAAGATGTGAAAAAGGGGAAAACAGCTCCAGTTCTTTATCTGACTGCAGCAAGCCGCTTCATACAGTCACAGCCATGCTGAGTACTCAGTCTTTTCCTTCTCTCTCCCCTTCCCACCTATGTAACTTGTAGAGTTTCATATCCAGATAAGTGGATTGGAGCATAAGCAATGAAATGAGTAATGTAATGTAGTGCCCATTGTCACAGAAGAGATGGCATGGTGTTGGCTTCTTCCATTATGACAGCAAACAAAATTCAATTACTGTTTGGATATGATCAATTTTTGCCAAACTACCTGCCAAGTCTATTTTCTCTGATGGCATGAAAAGAGCAACTCTATAGAAAGGATGTCAAGTATTTCCATGGTAAAGAGCAAAGGAGAGAGAGAAGAAACAGAACTTTAAGAAGAGGTACTGACAATAAGACCATTTTGGGCCACAGTTTTGCTGTGAAAAGCCCCTAAGTTGTAACAAAGAAAGCAGTGCCAGAGCAGATCCTAAATGATGTGAAAAGGCTATCAGCTGTGTTTTGTGGGCACTCTGCAGTGCCTGGAGAAAAAAAATGCCTTGCAGCTGGTCAGTGAAAAAATCACTGCCATGCTCAGCATAAAAATATCCCCAATATTTTATCACTTCCTTCACAATTTACACACACAACAAACTTTCTCCAAGCCTTTTCAATTAAACCAGAGAAGAAAAACCTGTGGAAAAAGGCATTCATGTGTACTGATGCAATTTAGAATCTGACTATTGAGTAGCACAGGGATGCAAACCTACTCTATTTTCCTATGCAAATATCTTTAATCTTTATTTGTTAATTGACATAAAGTATCAAATATCTAGTAGAAGTATAGTTAAATGGGATTATGCTTTAGTAATCTTTCAAGTGGTGGTTGCCTGTAGCTCTTGAAGTCTGGAAGTTTGAAGTAATGATTTTCTTCTAGGAATGATGAATCAAGAAAATAGTAAGAGTCCAGACAAATATGGGGAAATACAGGTGCTTGTCACTTTCTTAGTTTGAGAAGAGGGAAGGGACTGTAGATTATTTAATATAATATCATATAACCTGGAATACATAGAGAAATCTATACTTAGTCACGTCATTATATGCAAACACATGATACTAAAGGTCTCAATTTTGAAAACCTTTTTGAAAACTACTGCAGTTGATACTCATTTGTGTTTTCTGTGTATATACTGAGGATGGGTGCATACGAAAATTGTAGGTATATGAGCATACTATTTTATCTAACTTCAGCCTATGAGATGTGAATTTTAGAAAATTACATGGGCCATAACTTAGAACCTGGAAAAAACCCACAACATTATTTACTGTAATGAATTTCTGCAGAAAGCAACGATAGAAAAATGAACTGAAGGCACCATTAAGCAAGTGGTAAATAAAAAGGCCATTTAGCAAGATCATTTATTTAGCAACTGGAAGCAGACATTGTTGCCCCCACTTTCTACTTTCCACTGGCCCCAAAGAGTTTTTTACTGAATATTTTACCAATTACTTCTATTAGGCACTTATTGGGAAGATGCTGATGCCGCTGTCAGGAGTTAAAGAATGCAGTTTCTTGTTCCAAAACACTGTCAAAGCCACAGAAGGAACGTGCTACAAGATAAGCCACTGGACAAAAAATTCCCACTGTGTGGACTGTGGGAACTTGAGATAAGCTCAGATAGCAACCACAGGAAGATGCTAATTCCAGGCCTAGTGAGGCAGATCTGGGTAACCTACCTGGACAAAAGTTTGCAGTGTCAAACAGTGGGAAAGAAAACAAGTTACACATGCCATCTCAAGTTATGGGAATGGCATCTACACCCTGTGGATACCCGAAACTTGGATTGTATAAAGGTGATACCCCAGAAGAATGACTCTGGGATACCACCACTGAGAAGACCAGGGTGAAGAAGGACCAGTAGGATGCCACAGAATCCACAGGGTGGTGATATCTTTCTACTTAACCTGTTTCACTCTCACTCTCTTTCTCTTCCCCCAGCCCTTCTCATATTTCTTTCTATCTCTCCACCTCACATTTACTGTTAAATAAAATCCATACTATTGACTTTCCCATATGGTCTCATTTGCATCTTAATTTAGGCAGAGACATCTCTTTATAAATGGATCATAACAGCTGCCTGCCAGGCTCAAACAGGCACTGATGCAGTGACATCAGACCCCAAAATCCATCAAGTCCAAGTTTTAACCTTGCAAGCCAGGGAGACCATTCCCATCCTGCTCACTGCAGAAATAGGTTCAACACTCATGTGGCCCTAACAGTATCAACTGCTGAAATGTTCAGACTTTGTTCTCTGTTTTCCTGGGGTTTGACCCTCTTTTTCATCACCTCTGTACTTCCCTTTTCCCACCCTCAGTCCCAAAGAAACAACCTGCTGATACTTACTTTACCACCACTGGTCCCAGTTTCAGTATGCCTGTTACACTGGTGCTCCCTGCCTTATGTGTTAGCACTGATACCTTTGCACTAGGCATTGCTGACCTTTAAGGAATTTAATCCCTAAAATATCGCTGGCCCCCCATTATCTGCAAAGTTGTCCATCTTTCCCATAATTTCCTCTTATACACCCATAGACACAGACAGCCTCATGGCATATCTATAAATTTTTTTGCTCTTTGCTGTGCCACTGCCACATCCAGTGTCCAGTGATCTACTTCGTCCCACTGAGTTATCTCAGCCATTAGGCCAAGTCATATATTTTAAAAAATTACCTGTAAACAATATATAACCTATATTGTGCTGTATATATATGCTGCATAATGCATTTCTGTCTGCAGAAGATCTCAGACTCCTCCATTACATGGATCACTGAACTCCACGGAATCACAGAATGGGTAAGGTTGGAAGGGACCATAGTAGGTCGTCTGGTCCAACCTCCTTGCTCAAGCAGGATCATCCTAGAACACACTGACAGGATTCTGTCCAGATGATTCTTGAATATCTCCAGTGAGGGACACTCCACAACCTTTCTGGGCAATCTGTTCCAGTGAGCAGTCACTCACACAGTAAAGAAGCTGTTCCACATATTTAGGTGGAACTTCCTGTGCATGCATTTCTGCCCATTGCCTCTTGTCCTATTGCCTGGCACCACTGACGAGACCCTGGATCCATTCTCTTGGCACTCTCTCTTCAGATCCTTGTAGATATTGATGACATCCCCTCTCAGTTATCTCTTCTCAAAGCCGAACAGGCCCAGCCTTTCCTCATAAGAGAGGTGCTCCCTTAAGCATCCTTGTTGCCCTCCACTGGACCTGACTCCAGGAGCAACATGTCTCTCTTGTGCTGAGGAACCCAAAACTGGACACAGCACTGCAGATGTGGCCTCAGGAGGGCCGAGCAGAGGGGCAGGATCATGTCCCTTGACCTGCCAACAATGCGCTTCCTAATACAGCCCAGGATACCATTGACCTTCTTGGCCACCAGGGCACACTGCTGGCTCATGGACAGTTTGTTCAGGACCCCCAGGTCCTTCTCTGCAGAGCTGCTTTCCAGCAGGTTAGCCCCCAGGCTGTCCTGGTGCACGGAGTTATTCTTCCCCAAGTGCAGGACCCTGAATTTGCCTTTGTTAAATTTCAGACAGTTTTTCTCTGCTCATCTCTTCAACCTGCTTAGGTCCTTCTGAAGGGCTGCACAACACTGGGGTATCAGCCACTCCTCCCAGCTTTGTGTCATCAGTAAACTTGTTTGTATTCCTGTTTTATGTTTTATTGCCTTTAAACTTCTCTGTTGAGTTTCACATTAGCTGAAAGAAAATTCAGGATAAATTAGGATATGCGGGCTACTGAGAGTTTTTTCATTTATACTGAAGTATATCTTTGTCCACTGATGCTACTATAAGTATGGTACCCAAGTTAATTGAATTCATATCAGGAAATAAAGAGAAAAAGCTGATGTTCTAACACAACAATCGTTTTTAAGGAAATATGTTTCAGAGAAACAGACTTCACTGCAAATCTTGTAAGAGTCAAATATTTCTATTTCTACTGACTTTCCTTGAAAAACAAGATGACAGTATATGACAATGCAATGCACTTACCAAAATAATGCAACAGCCACGCTGGGACAGTTGCCCTAATCAAGGAGAGGTCCTTCTTATTGCACAGTTATAACTTTGTGATGTCATTAATACATGGAAATGGGATACTTTTGAAGGGGTCAAAGGTACACACACATGAGACAAGTGATACCAGCAACGGGACAGCAGAATTGAAATGACTGGCATTTTCTAAACCAGCTCACTAGAAGTTAGCAACTATGACAATAAATATAAAATAAACCAGCCTGACACTGGAAGGTAGTGAGCATTTGGCATTACTACTGATCTTGAATGAATTAAGGGGTATCTGCAATTTCTGAACCTCAGAGCTATGACAGGAACTCAGTATCAGTTGCTATAGTCTGAAAGTCATACAATGGTATGATTATCTTTCCTAGAAAGAAGAAAGAGTGTGGTTTGTAGACTTGAGTTCAATATACACCAGAAGGAGAGGAATCAATCTCCTGCATTGTAATTCCACTGTTAGAATTACTATATTACCCAAATAATAAGGACTACAAAAAGAGGGGTATGAGATACAAAAAAACATAAGAAAAGGAGGAAGGAGGGCTTCCCATACAACATAGGACAGAAAAGATCTCTCAGAGGTACAGCTAAGCACTTTTCTGAAACTAAGATTGGAAAATTTGTGCATTATTTTTATGAGGATAAAATAATTAAATCTTTCTTTCCTTCTCCGTACCTTCCATGAGTGTGCTAACCTCCAAAATAGTTTAAGTGTTACACTACCATTTCTTGCCATAAATCTTTACTGAGAGAAAAAACCTTCTATGGTCCTCTAGTGGAAGGTTGTGTTGATATTTGACTTCTGTGCTCCACCGTGATCCCAGCTCGGCCAAGTTAATAACCAAATGACAATTAGCTCAGCATAAGAGGTCAAGAAATAGGATGAGGCTGGCGAATTCTGATCAAAGTGATTCTTTGAACCTCCCTTGGTGCAGCCTGAGGGGATATGTCTTCTCATCCCATCACTAGTTGCCTGAGAGAAAGGACCATCCCCCGCCTGGCTACAACCTCCTTTCAGGTAGTTGTAGAGACTGATAAGGTCTCCCCTGAGCCTTATTTTCTCCATGTTAAACAACCTCAGCTCCCTCAGCTGCTCTTCCAATGACTTACTCTCTAGACCCTTCCCCAGCTTCATTGACCTTCTCTGGACCTGCTGCAGCACCTCAATATCCTTCCTGAACTGAAGGGCCCAGAACTGCGCACAGCACTCAAGGTGTGGCCTCACCAGTGCTGAGTACAGAGGAACAATCACTTCACTAGTCCTGCTAACCAAACTATTTCTGATATAAGCCAGGATGCCATTGGCCTTCTTGGCCACCTGGGCACACTGTTGGCTCATGTTCCGTGATTGTTGACCAGCACTCTCAGGTTCTTTTCCACTTGGCAGCTTTCCAGCCACTCTACCCCCAGCTTGTAGTCCTGCCTGGGGTTGTTGTGACCCAAGGGCAGGACCCAACACTTGGCCTTGTTAAACCTCGTACTGTTGGTCTCAGTCACGTTGGCTTAGAATTATTTGTTTTACAACAGATTCCACTATATAGTAGGCAGTTATAAGTTCTCTTTCCAGAAATTGTTTTCAGTACTGCACCTATACCTATAATTTTTATAGACATAATTTAACCAGCTGTTGTGTCAGATTTTAAAATTATGAGGTAGCATTGCAGGAGATATGTTATTCTTGCTCTTAAGTATCCCTTCAACCAGCTGATGTAAAGCACACAACCAATGGCACCAAGGGATATCTTACCAGATATCAATAGGATTTTTTAAACTAGCTCATAGCAACACCATGTGTGTGCAACAACATCATGTATGTTCATGGCCAACACCATATGACTCCACTGTTCAATTATCGGGGATATTTTTTCTTTGATATCTGTTTTACATCTGCTTGAAATGAATTTAGCTTTTTGCTAAATACAAGTTATTGAATGTGAAAATACGATCAAATGGTACTGTTGCCTGAAATAATGAAATATTGTACTAAGTACTTCAGAGAGGCCCCATGATTTATTCTGGTCCCACGTACATTCACCCTACCACCATGGGCACAAAAAGTCATTATATATGATGAGTCATTATAGCTCTATGATCACAAAGAACATTTTCTACAGATATTCAATAACCTTCCAAATTACATATTTCACAGAAGTAGGTCAAATTGAGCAGTGATTGAAGACTAACATTTCTGCAAGTACCCAACTATCCAGATTTTATCAAGATAATACTGTAAAGAAGTGTTCTGCATGTTAAGAATGGCTTATCTTTTTGTAATAAAGATCTAAAACTGCTGTGGGTAATTCAAAGGTCTTTTCTTTTACAACCTCTTTTTAAGTTCCTGCTCTTACTCTCTTCAGGTGCTATTAACTCACGTTGTACAAGATCAGGGTAAGATCTGAGTCACTAATAATGTTCATCAGTTCTGTATTAGAGAGACAGGAAAACAGGAAGGGACTGAACCTGGAGATTTCTGTTCTTGTGGAATCTTCTGAGCATTGCAGAAATGCATTGACACTATGGAGCTGGAGTGTTTCAAAGTGTCTGTTAGTGCATGTTTTTGGATAGCAGATTGGCATCTATTCCTTATTTCTTAGTTCTCTTAAGGGACTTTTAATTTTAAGACTTTTGTTCCTGGTAAACGAGATCACAGGAACACATATTGTAGATTTTTGTTTATGTTTCATATTGCCCTTTACATCATTTGTTGGCTATTTCATTCACCATCCTCACTTCCTTCTAGAGATAAACCAGTCAATAGTTACCACCTGTACCAGAATTCTTATGCCATTAGAAGCCTGTAGAGTAAATGCATTTAACAGTAGACTTTGACTGGGTGCCCCTGTCTTGGGAAGATGACGTTCCTGACCAGCAGTGACATCTCCTGTCAGAAAGAGAATATGGTGTCCCAAGAAGATACAGCTGTGACCACCATTAATTGACTCAGAAACAGATTGTTTTTTGTAGGCATATTAGAGGTGGTCAAAAAGAGAATTACCATTCTGTAGGAAATTCTGACATTTTGGAATATGTTCTTATTATGATTAAAATTAAAAATACAAATGTCAACATTTTTTAAAATAGAGTTTTAAGGAAACATTTCTTTGGAAATGTCAGAGTTTCGGCACAATTGTCTTGTTAACAATGTTGAATCATTAATCTACAAAAGATTATATTTATGTGGATATATCTGCTATTACACATGAATAGTAAAACATTATTCAGAACAGTCAGATTGAAACTATAATTCACAGCATAAATGAAAGATAATGAAATCATAAAGAAATAGTCTTATTATTGTGAAGTGATAAGTATTCCTGTGATAATCTTTGTGTGGGTATAATATTATGTTTAATTATAATGCCATATCAGTTTGATCATTAAAATTTGTAAGTCTGTTTCATACAATCAAGACCACAAGCACAGTGATTGCTAGTGTTACTTATTGTTAACTCTGAGTCATTTAGATGGTTTCACAGTCAGTGTTTCATAAGGCACTCAGATACTTTTTTGCATTAAAAAACCCCCAGCAATTTGTCTATTAGCAGGTGACCTCTTAGGAAGGAAAATAAGTTTTCATTCCAGTACAATAAACTTAGAACTTAAATGGAATTACTGTTAAATTAATTACAATCGTACTTAAAAAGTGATTAAATTCTTGGTTTTATATGTTCTGGCATTTATATTTTCACAGAGGTGCTTATGGAAATTTAGCTATGCCACTCCAATAACTGCTGAAAATTTATTCCTTAATGTGTTATTTTGTAGACTTCAGTAAATAACAACCTTGAGGTTTATGGCCTAAGTACGCTATTTTTTTCATCAGCTATGTATCCAGCTTTTTTTGATTGCTGGGAATTAATTTGCAAAAGAAATACTTCATAGACGATACTTCTTATGCCCTGTAGCATTCTTAGATGTTGAAAGAGTCTTTAACTGTGGATTTAATTGCTTCAGTGGGTTTTAAGAAGCATTTCTTAAATGTAGTGTTTTGTTGAAGGAAAATCACAAGATACAAGGGACAGAAATCTTGCTTTCCTAAAAGCTTAAGCAGTATGGTGTGTTAAGGTACTGCAGTGTCTTCACCAGGACTTATCCCTGGTCTCATAAAGTGTCAAGGATCCATCAGACTCCTAGAAGAATTGATTTAGAGCACTGTGTGTGCATGCATGCGGGTGTGCACGCAAGAGTGGGATATCATTTACTCTAATGTTGGGTACTGGGAAGTGCCCTCACTGACTCTGCACACGGCCAGTATTCCACAAGCAGGTCTGTGAGACCTGGATATGACATCTCAGCAACAGTCACTGGATGTTATGGCCTCATGTGGACACTCTGCGTTTCATTTCAAAACAAAAATAAAATCATACTCAAGTTCTCAGTTAAATTATATATGGAAATTATTAAAACTGAAAACATGTCAGCCTCCACAGTATTTGTTTTGTTAATGAATTCCATTTATTTTATTCTATTCCTCTCATTTTAACTAAAGGATAGAACTGAATGCTGTTTGTTAGGTGACACTTGTGAACTGACCAATTTATTTTCCCGAATAAGCCACTAAATGAGATGCTCACCCCCTCAGGGCCATTTTTACTAACCTGTCTTGAGGTGCACGTACATGTGCGTGTGCACACACCCCCCTCCCCACCTCCTGTGAGCACTTCCGAAGTTATGTTTCAACAGCAATGGCAAAATTTTTTTCTGAACCATAAAGGCTACATGTGTAAATCAATTTTAAAGAGGCTTCTGAACACTGATCTTGTAATGAGTATCCAAGATTCAAGCGGCTGTTGTACCAGCTCTGCTTCCTTTGTACCTGTCTCACGTGCTTTGGCTAGCAGTACCTGTAAGAATCTGTAAAGGGGTGCTGCTGTAAGTCTGTCAGAATCCCCCTCCACTTCTGCATGCCAAATGATGGGGAGAAGCTGTCAGGCCATGCCTGCATCTTCTTGTAGCCTCCCTCCCATCTCTGCTCTGACCTCTTGGTCACCTCCCTACACTTGATTGCTGTCAGTCTCATCTATTTGCGTGTTTCCCCTTGTTCCGGGGCTCTATCATGCACATCCTTCAAGAACAGCACACACATTTACGTGCAGGCTCCACATTCAGGTATTCCTCATTGGAGACAGGCCGATAATACAGCTCCCTGTCATTCCATGTCTTGCACAAGTACATGCATGTGGAAGATGAAGAAATTGAGCAACAGCAATATGAGAAGTGGATTCAAGCATTGATGGAATCAACCATAGAAGAAGACATAATTTAGTATTTCCAAGCCAAGCACAGAAGTGATGGACTTTATTATCCAAGTTGTAGTTTTAATGTTAAGATGATATGTTCTTCAAAATTTTATAGAAATCCCCTCATGTTATCTACCCGAGTCCTCCCTCGGTTCCTATTAGCTAATTTCTGCTTCAATGCAGATCTGCCTTTTATGGTTACATTCCTCCCTGTTAACCCTTATAAAGTTGTAATCCCTCCCATGTTTTCCTTGTTTAGGTAAATCTCCTCCCATGCTTGCCATAATTGTAAACACCCCTCCTATCCTTCCAGATCCTTCCTCACTCCCCCTATAAAAGGGAGGTGCCATGTTCAGTTGGCGTTCACTCTAATAAAGGTTCACTCTGTTCATCTCACCCTTGTCTGCAACCCTGCTTTGAGCTTACCCTAGGTGAACTTTCCCTCTTCCCTAAAGGGTTGTAATGCATGCATACCTCGATACAGTCATATGCCACTTGATGTAGTAAATTTTCTCCACAGTTCTCTTGAAAACATATTTCCATTGATTTATTTTAGTCAGTTGTCACATTTTTACACATTTTATCAATCGAGGCCTGTGTGTGGAAATCCTGTCCCTGTCCTACTAATAGTCCTTGCTGTTTTATGATAAATTAACAACATAGTGCCAAGTTAATCTTTCAGGTCAGTGAATTTTTCTTAAGTTCCACTCAGTGCAGGTTGGATAATAAAATCAGTTCATGCTACTACATAATTTAGAACTGCAACATTTAATAAATCCAGATGTTAATTCGACTATTGTAATGACAGATATCATCATCCTGAGTAATTAACGTGAATTTTAAAAGTACTATTTTTTCAGACAACATACTTATTTGCAGGTTATTACATAGCACAGAGGATTTGTCTTTGCCAAATACATTAGTTATTTGTTAGTTTTAACCAGTCTCAATAGATCTGACTGCCACCATGCTGAGAAGTAGAACAAAGTAGATAAGTGAATGAATTTCCATTTTATCCTAAGCTCAAAAATTCTTCAGGCAAATCTATTCAAAGTACATATAAATTAAATTGTAATTTGCTCTTTTCTTCCACTTCAGAAGTTAACGCCTGTGTTCTTTGTTTAGTCTCTATTATTCATATCATGGCAAGTTCTAGGTCACTGCATACAGGCAGCTGATATTTAGCAACTGATCTTAGTGGGGCTTAATTGGCTATCTTGTGAAAATTCTGTTTCCTAAACAAAGATCAAAGTGCATTCCTACTGGCAGATCCCTTGTTCCCCAGGAAAATATCTATGAGTGAGAACTTCAACAAAAAAATACAATGAAGACTGGTATTGTTTCTCAGTTTAATTTTTCTTCAGACATAGTTTGATTTTTATTAATATTTATGGAAATAGCTGTTATGGACTTCAGCGATAAGTGCATAAAATCTTGTTCCCTTTTTGGATTTTATTTGTCAGGATTCTTTGTACAGAGTTGAGGTCTTCTTTTGTAATGTGATCACTTGAAGATTCCAGTCTAAATCTGATATGACAATAGAAACCCAAAACGTACTCAATATACAAAACATAGGTGTGGTTTAATTGCAAAAAGTCAGCATAAAAATCTTTAAACATTCATCTATCCTGACATCATCTCTTGGAATGTGTCTGGATAGTGATTCCAAAGGGTAGGCTTTTGGGGAGTGCAGAAGGGCATTATTAATTTCTGCAACGTTTCTTTTTCATTCATTCCAAAATATTAGTGATTTCTCCAACTTTATTTTAGAAATGTCTACTCATTATAGCTAAATTGACTTATTTCTATTGAAAAACATTTCTTGCTAGGTCTTTTATTGAGAACTGCAGGTCAACATCCTCACCCTGTATTTAATCTTTGGCTAAAAGCATTCTCTCACTCTATATAAAGAATTTTCTTAAGACCTGGAGCCTGAGTGACAGATCTAAGAGACAGCCTGTCCTGTCCATTCACAAAGATAAAACTCTCACTACCTTGCATCCCAGCATCTGAAAGGATTTTTTTTATTTCAGATTAGAAAAGACATTCCTCCTTATTAATAACCACAGAGATGCTGTTACAAAGATTTTGTTTCTACTCCATTAAATTTTAACCATTATCCATCTCATTCTATATTCTCCCTCTGCCTACGCCTTCTGTACTGTGTTAAATATAGTACTCTTCTCTGTATCCAGCTTTTATCCAGTAATTTTTCCTTGACTAGACCACAATCATATTCTCTGTCACCCATCGGGGAAAAATTTTTAACCAAATACCTTTGCAACTTGGAAGGAGCTACTTGTGCACAGCTGTACTTGTCTTTATCCTTTTTAAGTAAACCCCTTTTTTACTAAAATCCCAAGGGGAAAAATAATGGAAAAAATCAGGCAACAGGTATGGTATCAGGACTGCCTGTCATATTGATGTACATGGTCTTTTTCCAGTTCTTGTACCTATCTGATGTTTCCTCCCTTCTGTTTAGAATACTGATTCTCTGCAGAGGAGACCTTTTTATTATTGTCGTTATTACTTTTTCATACAGTGGCATGCTAGTCCATGAACAGGATTGATGCTAATATAGATAATGGCAATAACAACCTTGGAAACTTACTATGGGAAATGATCATGCACTGAATGCTCTTATGACTGGAGAACTGCAAAAAATGAACTTTTTACTCTCTTTTCCTTTACATTGAACTCTGACCTCTCTCCAGTTTGCAATGTAGGCACCATAAAATTAGTTAAGATTCTGGTCCAGGGCAAGGTACTACACGTTATCTGCAGTCACTTAAGGAAAAAATTATCTTTTAACTTTCTGCCATTTACATTAATGCAATGAAACCAGTGTAAGTTATATACAGTCTTCAGGCAGTGTTTTCTGAGTCACACTGATCTTGTGTCCAGTACTGAGACTGTAAACAATCACCTGTACTGTGATGATGAGCTGGAGAGCCTTTACACTAGAAAGTAAATTAGAACAAAGAGTACATAGCTCCAGCAGATCAGTACGCTTGTTTGTGACATGTTATCCCTTCTACTTATTTCTATGGCAATGGTGCATCTGACTGTGAACAAAGTAATAAGAATGAGGAAATTCTGTAGTCTTAGGTTGCTTTATGGAACTGTTAAAACAAGGACAAGAAGAAAGCACTAAATTCACAAGGCAGACTGAAACCATACAAGTGTAAGGAAAATATAGTAATTTAAGCACCTAAATGTAGTAAAGCGCTTTAGACAGGCAAAGATTTAGATATATAGGTGTCATTTGACTTCCAGAAATATAAAAGATGTTTTACCACCTAAAGCTCCTTTTGAATATAGGCAAAATTCAATTTTTTTAAATGCTAAATTTAACCAGTAACACCACTTTGAAGAAGCTACTCTTATTTCAAGTTTAACCTATATTGAAGAATGCAAAAAGAACTTTTAAGGACTAGCCTTTACTTTCGGTGAGATTTATAACATATATTTTTCTCCATGTCCAACAGAATATATTTCAATTCCTTCTCTCTGTATAATGAGGATAATGAAACTTAAATCAGACTATAGGAAGACTCCAAATTCCATTTTCTTGCAGTATTCTGGGTCTCCATTGCTTAGAAAAGGATTTTCCCTATAGCAATTATCTGTTCCCCTATAGTCCTCTATAAAGGCCCCTATATTAAGCCAAGCTGTAAAAAAATCATTCCAATACCTACAGTATGTTTTAAGTAGAATTTAAAAACATACATCCAAAAGAATTATCTGTAAGAATACTGTTTAACCTAAGAAAGAACTGCTTAAATGTTCAGTAGCCTGTATGGGATTCATAATCTAGATGTCTAGGTATCTGCAGAGTCTGTAGGGGTTCCCTCCCACATGTCTTGGATCCTACAGTGGCAGCCTTTGTGTATGAGCTAGTCATTCAAAGCTCTTTATAATGAATGACCAAAACTACATAAGGTACAATTCATTCTATTTTAGGCATTAACATTAAGATGAGATTGTGCCATGGAAGTACCCCCTTTACTGACCATAAGAAGTCTACTTTGAATGCATACATATTTACTCAGAGGACTCATGCTCCACTGGGTCTACATTTTATTAGAAAACTTAAGGTGTTGCATGTTGTGTGTGCCCAAGTTCACCTTTATGGAGTAGTTCACCAGCTTTTGAGTGCCTCACTTGTACATAAGGCTGTTTCTAATCTAGCACTAGATCTAAATCTCCTGAGCTGAGTAATCTGGTAGGCACAGTCTGAAATCAGCTATGCTGGAGTGACAGCAGAGCACATTCCTGAGGAGAAAAATCTATGTGGGATCATGCAAATTCCAAGATGCAAATGAGGTACATGAGAAGTGAAAACTGCTTTAGACTCTGAAGTTTTTTGAAACATAAGAAAACAATTTCCTGCCCAGTCAATGGATTGTTTCTTCAGCATAAGGATGGATGTAAACACCCTCTGGAACACTGTATTTGTTCTGGATAATCACATATTTCATGCTAACTTGTGACTTCCATAGCCAGAGCCTGGCATGAAGAAATGGTAATACACAATGCCTGCTGTGAAATTTATTGCTTGCATCTCAATGCTTAGTATTTAGTGAAGAGAGAACTCATCTACTTCAAACAAACCCACTCATATTCAGAAATACAGAACATATTAAATTCTTTGAGAGAGGAGAGAGACCCTCATGTGCAAGTAACATAAGGCAGTACACTTTTTGAACCTATTAAAAAAGGAAAATCTGTGTTGCCATGTGCTTATATGCCTATAAATATATGTTGCATCTGTATAGAGTTTTATATTTATTTTGAAAGCACTTATCTGACAGAATGATTCCTATTCCAGTAGGTTCACCTTCTCCCTATGGAGTCCCACAGTTGTAGTACTTGTCTGGCATAGTGTTTTGAAGCTACAGATGCTATAATATCAAAAATATACTTCTGAGACACAGAAAGTGGATAAAAAGCCAAACACGAAGGGATATATTTCCTTTTTGAAACTGAAATTTCCTTATGTAAAAATTACAAGAATGTTAAAGTATTTAAAATTATTTTTTTCATATCTCAACAATCCAGAGATAATAGGACAGATGTTATAATCACAAAGGAACAGTATGCATCTTACCTTTAGGAATGCAAATACATGTAGCGTTTGCATTCACACTTTCTGAGGCAGCTTTTGCCTGAGGGAGGCTCTGAGCTCCAAGGACCTAAACTAAAGCTAGAGGTGGGGGCAACATGAGAAACAAGTATATGCCACATCTTTCTGCGCCAGCAACGGTAATGCTGGTAAACATTTTCAAATCTAAAACTAACTTGACACCCCTATCTCCTTTACTATGAAATGACCATTTAGTAGAAATATGCATTGTGGCAGGAAAGCCTACCCCTTAAGACCTAAAATCCAATCAGAGAATGCATACAGTGCAAGCTGTCATGTAAGTTCAACTGCTGGCACCAGGGTGCTGTCTTGGTGTTGAATTATGCTAAAACCAGCCTGGTTTACCAGACTTCAAATACACATCTTGCTTTTTGAATCAGGATTTGACAGATAAGCTAGTCTACTGACCTGTAGATCTATGACTATCAGTCAATCACTTCATACTATAAAAGTCCAGTCCCCTTTCATAAAGTCAGGTTCTTCTAATGTAACCTTTTTTGGGGTGTATGTGTGGAGATTCCTCCCTTGGTTGGGGATGCCCTCCAAGAATACTTCTCGAGGTTGAGGGAGAGAGATCTCCCCACGAGCATTGGTATGGGTGAGTTACATCAATCTC
>VZRE01005792.1:115641-142604 GCA_013396775.1 Cephalopterus ornatus | reverse complement strand
AGAAGTCATCCCAGCTACACCTTGTCTAATTGGAGTAAGGAAAAACTGAGTCTGTGATTAAGAAAGCACTGAAAGCACAGGTCTCTAGATTGGGATGCTTATCAAGTATACGTCAGACTCCCTCTACCAGCAGAATCATGTTGTGAATCTATTTGTAGAACTTGATTTATCAAGATTAATAAACCAGCCAAATTATGTCAACTTATGGCAAAACCCTTGTATTTGTCTTTCAGTTCAGATTCCAAAAGGTTATTTTCTTTCTCATAAGGCTATTTATAATGGCAGAACCTATGTGTGCCCTACCCACCCCTGCAAGGAATGCCAGGACAGCTGAAAGCACTGTGATTATGTGACCCGCCAAAAGGTCAAACAAAAAAAATATATGGTACTCACTGATATTTATTAGCCATTTCTAAACCTGGACAAAGACAGGGCATTACAGTGATTTCTTTTCTCTCCTAGCACTTTGGGCAGAAATCCTTGTTTCTTATTCCACCTTGACAGTCTACATTCTCACTATTTCTTCTACCATTTCCTTAAACACGAAGCGCTTAGGTTTGTGAGTAGCCACCAACTTATTGGTTACATCTATTCTGTGTTACAAGAGAAGGCTTAAGGCCGAGCTTTAGGCCGAACTCAACAGCTCCCCACATTAATTGCACTCAGGAGGATTTCAGAGTTCTTTCTGAGGTAATTAATTGGATTTTTTTAAATGGGACAGTCCCTGGCCTTTCGCTCTGCTTTCAGGTGTATTCAAGGTAATGGGCATCAGCCCATCCAGATTAAATCAAAAGCAGTGTATATAGATATAAATATAAATATGGGTATCTCTACATACACCTAAATATGTAAGAATTTGTAGCTTTTGGAAGCACAGACTTGTTTCAAGACTGGATAGCTAAGGTATAATGTTGATGTAGGCATGAGAGAAACTCTTCTAAAATAACCTTCATGTGCCCTTTTAAAGCAAGGCTCAAGGTTGTTACCAGAAAATCCATTTATAGCAGACATTGTGAAGGGGAGGGACTCTGAGCCCTATAGTGTCTCTTCATTCAAAATCCCAGAACACTCTCCAAAAGTAAAGAAACAAGATTGGTGAAGGCATCTGTGCGTTTATTATTTTATCAGCATATGTACATTTCTTTTGCTAGTCAAAGCAGTAATTTTGCTAAATTCATTTGTTTCTGTTTTCACGTTCCTCTACACAGTTAGGCATTGTTCATGCAAATGGATTACTCTTGGGCTTTCTATCCTCAGAAGGAAGACAGGTTCTGCATTGCATCAGCAGCCACAAACTAGAGCCAGTGCTTGGTTGTGCTACTTGGAGAAGTTTAAAACATAAGGAATGTAACTGTGTGCCCAAAACAGATTAATAAATGCCCAGAGGAAAGACAGGAGCAAATGGGGCTCAGCCAGGGCTGTGGCTAACTACAAGAACCTGGGACCTGGCTACCCATCTGCAGAATAATGACTCAGTGATTGCAAAACTACTGGCTTAGAAAGCTTATTTTAGTTACTGCTTTCATGTGGCTTTGTCACTGACAGGGCTTGAAAGCAAAAACAATTATAGAGAAAACAACAAGATGCATTTAGGTTATGATCAAGTGTTTTTCTATTTTGGTGAGTAACCTTTTCTCCCAAATCTGGGAATTAATTACTAATTAAATATACATTCTTAATTTCAGAGTCTTAGAACTACAGATTCCTTCAAACCAGTGAAATCTGCTTGCCTGGAGACTTAAAACTCTCTATTTGAAAAGCTGGAGTTTACAAACCAGAACTTGAAAATTTTAAATATTAAATTATCACGTATCACACTGCATATCTGAGCATGAACCTGTCTCTGAAAGACTAAGTGAATTATTATAATATTTCTCCATAATATAATAGTTTTTTCCATTTTCCTGCTTCCCATTCTGCCAGAAGTATTGGCGAACAAACTGCGTATACAGAAAAATATAGTAGCTAACTATAAACCCCCAGGTGTTTAGCAGTTTTAACACTTAAACTTCTCTATATTATTCAAATTTCAATGTGAGTTTTATTCCAATTTCCTTCTCACTTTGATCTTCAATATCTGATCTTACTGAAGGGACTTTTTTGACACATTGACATTTTTGACACATTGGCATAATAGAAGAAAGAGGAATGAAAGCTTGTCATCTTGTGTAGGAAGAAGCTAAAGTACTGATTTTTTTTTTCAGCAAATAGCTAGAGGGGGATAATCACAATTCATCAGCACTTGACTTAAATTGCTGTATTTTAATTTTCTATGTGAACCAGTACATGCTTATTCCTGTAGTATTCAGACTGCGTGCTTATCACCCAAAGCTTCAGAAATATGTGGGTGTAGTCAACATCTGTGATTGCTTCTGCTGAATGTTCTGGGCTGTCGCAATCTTCTGATAATTGAGGCAAAGGGAAACACCTTTCGTATATGTAAGGCAAGAAATGCACGGTTATAACAAATTCAGTTTGTGCTTGTCTGATCTTTTCCATTTTTAAAATCCTGAATAAATAGTTTAATCTCTGCTGGTGCCTCTGACCAGGGCATCACTCTGAACTGGGTATGTTGAATAATTTATGGGTCAGGCAAGTGCTGCCAGTTCCAATTGCTGTACAGCTAATTACAAGCAGACGACATGCACAAATGCTCTGCTACCAGCAGTAGAGGTCTTTTAAGTACAGGGAAGAATCTGTGAACTCTTAAATTCATAAAGGCCGGAAGGGAGCGTTACAATCTCTGTCTAACCCAGTCCTGTATGGTGCAAGCACAGAGTTTCTCCAAACGCTATTTACATCAGGCTGTAAGTGCTGGTATGAATGAACCCCTTTGCCCCCTATCCTCATTTAGCCAAGATCCACCATTCCCAGAGGACTCAAGTGAGAGGTGTCACTGGGTCTCCATGAATCCTTCTGCACTGCTCAGGAACTGCTGGATCTTTGCTTGGATCTTAGGGCAGACTGGAGATACTGTCCCTGCAGCCTGAGTCTATCCACAGCCAAATTCAGGCCACCACACTGGCTACACACCCAGCAACACCACGTGGCTAAAACACCACTGGCTGGCAACCCCTGGTTAACACTGTGGCTTTGAGAGAGGTGGTACAGGACTGGTCTCAAATTCTGGTCACCTGCCTTTGGTGTCTCCTGGCCTCCTGCACCTTCCTCTAACACTCCTCTCTTTCTCTACTGGCTTCACCACAGAGGCAGAAACTGAACTGTGACAAATGATTAATTGATCATTTACTTCTTGTCACATACATATTTTTCCTTAGAAATTGAACTAATATACAGTGTGGGAGGAGAGGTTCATCTCCTACTAAAATTCCTGGGTGAATTTTGATAACTTTGAATCAAACATGCTGGGACGCATCACATTTAGCCCTGGAAAGAGACAAAGCCTCCAAAGATTCTGAAGTCTGGTGCTACAAATATGGACAGAGTAGGATTTTGAAATTCTGTCACCTTTATTTCAAGCAGTTAAGATCTGCTGTTTCTTGATTTGAAGAAAAACTTCATGCTGAACACCTTTAAATTAATTTGGATATTAATTTAGACATACACACACCTATTTTTAAGGACAAGGATATTGATCTTGGCAAGGCAATAAATTCCAATAATATTTCTCTGCAGAATAAGGCCAGACAATTCAAACCTGATTATTTTTTGTCTTCACAACATTTTGCCAAAACCATCATATTGTTGGCCACATAATTCTGATTTATATTCAACAAGAGTAGTAAAAAGATTTTTGTAAAGGAGACAGCCAGAGTGACACTTTCCTATAAATCACAATGTTTTTTATTGCCACAAGATCCTGTGGCTCAACTTCAAATACAACTGTGCTGTAAACTGCATGGATGAAGCTGCATTCCTTCTGAATGAGAACCATGTTTCCCTTTCTCACTGAGCGACTCCACATTCCTATCTGTGTCTAGCAGATAATAACAACATCCAAACAAAAGAAGCTTTTAGAGCTGGTAGAGCAGTGATGGGAAAACATGCTCAAAGTGGATGTCACTCTATACCATACTACTCCTTTAAAATAAAAATAAAAGGAGATAGGCAAGGTGCATACCGGACAATAAGTAAGTTCTTTTTCTCATGTTTCTGTTCCTTCTCTTCTGGAGTAAATTTCCCTGCTGGTAGGATATGGAAGAATGTAACTAGAACCAGAGCAATATTTAACTACCAACCTGGAACACAGTACTCCTGATCTTTTATGTAATCCTCAAGGCACTTGAATCAGGTAAAGGGACTTGGGAAATACCTATATTCACTTCTTAACCTAACCAAGGAAAATCCATCTAGGACTGTTGCAATTAAAATAATACTAACCTCTTACATACTGTTAGACATGTATTTCCCAAGAAAGGCTGACATTTCTGTTCCACAGTTCTTTCATTTTCTCATTTGAGAACTGTACCCACTAAAGCCAGGTGTATGGAGCAGGGTCAAAGATGCGGTGTTCTGATTTAACTCTAGATTAGATTTAGGCAAAGGTCCATCCCCCAGGGTCAGGATATGATGCTCTTACTATTCCAATGCCTCATCTCACTGAGAGGTGAGATGAGCCTGCAGACAAAACAGAACCTGAAAAATATTTTATTGCAGGCCATCATATACCCTTTAATTTCTAACTCTAGACATCATCTGAACTCAGGTGGCAAGGGTTCCTGATTCTGGATTATATCTTTCTCAGGACTCCAACTCACTTCTGAGGCTGTACGTTCAACCTGGCCATGACTCCGTTCTGTGCCAGAATGAGACATGGGTATGCTTGTCCTTACCTCTACTTCACTCCCAGGATGTGGAAACCGAAGCGCCTACACTTTCCTTCCACACCAGGAGTCCAGGACTGCACAATTGGCAGCCTCACTCCAGAGCCATAGGCAAACACAGTTCTGTCACTGATGTCCCCCTCTTGTTCTTTTCCTCAAAGTCACAGCTTCAGAGACATCTGGGTTCCTGGATTGTTTACTAACTGGTATGGTGAAGTGAAAATGTGAATCTGAAAGGCACAAGTATAAGGAGCCATGGAATAAACATATTTTCTAGTCAGAATTCAAAAGCCACTTCTATGGTTAATGGTGCATGGATTGTGATTATTCATAATTTAAATCCAAGAGACGGCAGTCCTGAATCTCCTCTTCACAGTACGCTCTTCATCCCAGCCTTTCTCCAGTGCAGTGTCAGACAGAAACATGAATTGTGTAGAAGGCCAAGTTTAGAATCCTCCAAAAACCTCTGTGTGAATGGAAGAAGGTTCATATTTAAATCTCTAGTTATAGACAATTTTGCAGTGGGGAGGAAATGCACTTATACCACTATGCTAATAAAAATAAATCAGCTGTAAACTGCTGGCATATGAAGACAGTTGTTCTTCCAGAGCTCTTTAAAGGTAAGAGCCACTTTCCTTGCTCATGCAACAATTACTATCACTAAATACAAGCAGAGATAGAAGGCTTTTTATGATTTGAACCTCAGCATGAAATTATAAATGCATGTAAATCAAGAAAATCTTGCAGGTACGCTACTCTTGTGGGGGCCAAGAGAAGAAACCTCATTACTGTAAAGCTATGGACAGTGTGCTGGCAGCGTGTCCAGATGAAAAAAAGTGCAGCTACCTCAGTCAGCTGTGGGGCATGCACTGACCTTTACACACAGCCCTCAGAGCAGCTTTCCCCTCAGACCAGAAGAGTGATCAGCTCTCATCCCTTAGACCAGAATCGAACTGTTTTCAGTCAGCTTTCTTCCTTCATGGCTATTCAGGAGATAAGAGCAGCAGAAAATAATGGTCCCCTGCAGCTTAAAAAGACAACAACAAAGTCAATGGACTAGAGTGTATTGCCTTTACCTTCATTTACCAAAGTCAACCTCTCTTGAGGGTCCTTCTGTAATCCAGAGGGCCAAATTAGGATGGTTTGAGGCCTGGAGAAGTCAATGCTTTGACAAAGCCTTGTGCTGTACCCAGCACCTTCTTGAACAGGTGAAATTTTGGGTTCGTTCAAGTCCCATTGATTTCAGAGAGGTTTTTCTTTCCTTGACGCCTTTTGCCACAATGCTCAGTACAAGCTGCTTGCCCTTTCCTGCTGAGAGTTTGGGATCTACCCTTGTTCCTACAGCTTTTTGAAGGTGCATGTCCTCCGTTCCCATGGGCTGTGGAGTGCAAGTCCAGGCAGCACGTGCCCAGCTATTTCAGCAGGTCAGGGACAGGTTTGGCCCGTGCAGCTAAAGACACTCAGCATGCTTTTCATTGCATGGAGTCAGCCAATTCAATTAGCAGATTTACACAGTTGTTTTGGGTTTTTTTCTGATTTTGAAACACTGAGAAGTAAAGAATTACAGTGAAACAAGCACATTTTGGAGTCGCTGCACCTGAGAAGTGAAAAAATTTGGATTGCACTTATGTTGAAATAGTCATGGTGGTACTGCTTTTAACTGATTTTTCTTAACATCTTCAAGTAGTTCTGATTAAATAAATCTTGCTCAAATTAGTTTTCTGTCCTTCTGTACTCCACTACCTGTAGATGCAGCAAAAGTCAGCCCAGCATTAGGATACTGAACACTGAATTTTGGCAGCAGGACAAAGGTCCTATTACCCCTCAGACCAACTGGAAGCAAAGCAGTGTCGTTTAGCTATTGCTGTATTTGCTGTTCTCAAGGTTAGTTGATGCAGAGCAACATTTATATTTGGATCAGCAAGCAGAGGTGCAGGTTAATGAAAAGAAAAATAAAAAAGCACATTTTCTGTACCACTGGTAGACAGCAATCTGAACTGATTTTATCATACAAGTCTGTGTGGGAAAAACAATGTGAGTCTAAGAACTGGAAAAGAAATGTCAGTATGGGAATAAAAGGAAATCATTAGACCTAGAATCAATACCTGTGATATCCTACCTGAGACCTGATTTGTGTTATGAAAGTTTTGGTCTTATCTCATGAGCTGCTCTTCTACAGTGGGGAAGATGGAGATAGAAATATTTTATGAGTTTGAGATATATTGCTGAGATCCAATTTGGGCGCACTCAACACAAGAAAGCAATTGGCAAACTGGAGCAAGTTCAGTTGAGAGACACTGAGATGGTTAAAGGCAGGAGCACGTGTCCTTAAGGGGCTGAGGGAGTGAGTGTGGAGAAGGGATGGAAGCAAACAGCAGCCCCCAGACAGTGCCCCTGAGGGGTCTATCAAAGACACAGGGAGCCAGGCTCTTCACTCCTGTGCCCGGTGGGTAGCTGAGAGATTCTGGGCATTAGCTGAAGGGTGAGTGGTGCGAACACCTGGAATTTTCCCCCTGAGGGCAGTCAGGCACTGGAGCAGATGACGGAGAGGCTGTGCAGTCTCTATCCTGGGGGTGGGGGGTGAACCCCACCTGGGCTTGCTCAAAGCCTTCAGCAATCTGATATGCCCCCAGAGCCGACCCTTCTTTGAGCAGGAGGTTGGGATAGAGACCTCCTGAGTTCCCTTCCAACATGAATTTTCCTATGGTCCTGTGATTTATTATATTTTTCCCAAACTATACATTTGAGAGAGCAGATAAACTTTATTTCACCTAGTGTGTCCAGCAAATTTCTTCCTCTGACTGCTGAAATTTGCTGATAAGCATGTAATTTATTATGGTGATTTTTATGATTGGGCACTACTTTCACAAAAACCATTCAGAAGTCATTCCATGTCAAAGCAGACAATCATACAAAGTCATTTCAAATGGAAACCACAAGTCATGGTGAGCTGCGCTATTCTCTGATTTTTGTGAATGTGAAATAAAAATTTAAGTAGTCACCACCAAGAATTTAGTCTCCACATCCAATTAACCTGCACTTCTGTTTTATTGAGTATAGCTTACTTATCTTAGAAAGTTTAGTCTAACTTTTTTAAGACTAGTGGACAATTCATGACTAGAAATATGGGCAAGCACACTAATGCCAAGAAATGCTCCCAAAGTATTAAGCTGTTCTGAATAATATTTGAATCCAATTGAAGCTGCTGTTTTCATGTCCCTGAAACAGCAAATCCAGAAATATTTGCAAGCTGTTTTGACATTCTTGAACACACCATTAAGCAACAATAAAAGAGGTTGTCATAGCTGCTCTGTCATAACGGAATGAGTTTGTCTCTCTTCAAACTGGTAGTGGCATTTTGCTAGTCAGAACATCAGGAAAAAATGTTAAAATCAGAGCCAGGAAAAAAAAATACAGGACAGTATAAACCATCTATTGTTTTATCTTCATTCAAGACTTATTCCTTTTTTCTTTCAATATTCTAATCTTTCTTTGAAATAAAAAGCAGGGACATCAAACCTAAACCAACCAAGATTAGTCACATAACTAAAAGATAATATCTGTAGTTATTATTTCTGTGTCTTGAATAGCTTGTCAAGAGAAAGTTGGTAAAGCAGAGTTTGGTTTCAGTACTTTGCAAATGAAATTGCATCCTGTACATTACCTTCCACTGTTTCTGGGCCCCACCAGAAACACCTCATGTGCATTGGCTTAAATTGCATGTACTTTGTGCCCCCCTTACTTTACAGATTAGGCATATCTAGATATTAAATACTCAGAACTAAAATATAAACATATATCAGGGAGTGATTTTGATTAAATTATTGATGTAATGTTGTTTAGCACTGGATTTCTCATTAGAATTGTCTAAAAATGGTAAATTGTAATAAATAAAAAGCTGATTCTAAGAACAAGATTACGTCTTACAAGAATAAGCAGTGATATGGAAGCAGCTACAAATATGCATTCTTAGCAACTTTGGTTAGGCTCACCTTCAACACTGAGCTGTTTATTTCACTGCCATGATTTTTGTTGTCATCATTCGATAACTACAGTGGAATGAAACACTTTTGCAGAATTTGCTGTGCACTGAAGGCAAGACCTTTCTAGAAATAGGTTTCTCAGGAAAACAGCATCTGCTACTCATAATATCCACGAACACCTGTTAGTACAGCTGTTAGAGATGTCCGGCAGACATGGCAGAAAAGGCTACAAGATTTATCTTTCAGTTATATCACAAGACAGGTTTTAATACATTATCTATAAAATAAGTGAGAAAATCCTAGCATAGAGATCAATTTGAGGTATTAGGCTTTTCAAGTTCTTAGTTATGTATAGTATATAGCTAATGCATTCTCAGAGTTGTACAAACACAGACAAAATTATCCCTGTCTTGATCCTTCCAGCATGTGGATGGATCATAGAAAGCAGTGAGCAGAAACATTCTTTGAATTCAATTAGCCCATTGATGTGATGAGAATAAATATGCCCTCAAATGGGCTATGGCTCTGTCATCTATTACAGTACAGAGAACAGACAAGCCTAGCATGAAATTCTTCAAAAGAATACACTCTCTTTGCTTTCATCCAACACTGAAGAAGATCTACAGCATTTACAGCATTGAAGATGAAATTATTCAACAGGCAGCACTTCGGCCAAAACTGGAGAGACAAGCAGGGACTGCAAAAGTTGAGAGCATGGATCTGAACTCTGAAGGAGAGATAGTGGTAGTGATTGCAAGTGTGACAGCTGAAGGCTTTCTACTTGGAGTTAGTGTCATGTCCACTTGAGAAATATCAGCAAATAGAATATTTAATAATTTCATCTTACGTTTCCAAGTATCTCTGACACAGAGCACATTTGTGGACAAATATCTTGCTTGCACCTCAGTCCCCAGGAAAAATATCTCTCTCAAGTCCCTTTCTTTTTCTGGACTCTCTGCAGTGACATTATAGATCCTCTCTACTTTAGTCTTTGGGCATTAAAGGTGGTAGAAAAATATGCAACAACCTGATATCTGTCCTCATTTGTTTTCCCTGTATTTCCCCACTTTACTTTCTATTTTATTTCTGCACTTAACCTGCCACAACTGTTTAAGAATTTATTGCAGAGAACGAGAAATTTTTCCTCTTGTTACAACTCCGAAAATATGATCAAGCTGTAAGGCAGTGTCTGTCTGAGCACAAGAATAAAAAGGCTGAGGAGGCAAATGCTTATTATGACTTGTTTCTAAACACCACCACTGACTGCAATTTCACAGTTTACTCGGGCAATCTGCCCCAATGCTTCACAATCATTCCTGTTAAAAAGTTTATACCAATGTCAAGCCAGAACCTTTCATGCCGTGATTTAGGCTGATCATTTCTTGCCCAATTCACTAGATATTCTATCCTACTCTTTGGAACTAACTCTTACATACTTGAAAGACTGTTAACATACCTCCACACTCAGCCTTGTCTGTCTTCAGTCAAAGAATCACGAATAAGTTATGCTATCCACATACATCTTTTTTTGTAGCCCTCTGATAAATTCTAGATGCTTTGAACTTCCTCCAGTTATCTATACATTCCTTCAAAGGCAGTGCCCAACATCAGACACTTTAAGTCCCTTTGAACCAATTATTGTATTTTGTGGATTATTGTATTTTGCAGGCCACATCCTTATTTGTACATCTCAGATGTGGTTTGCCTTCTTTCGACATTGTGAAAGCTTTGGGTCATGTTCATTTTGAATCTCTATTCTTTGGGGTTTTTTGTTTTTGTTTTTTTTTTTTTTTTTTTAAGATCAACCACCTATCCAGCTGTTCCTATCCTGGATTCAGGCAACTGATGATTCCTGGTGCTGATCTGCACTGATTCCACTGAATTTCAAACTATCATTTTTATGATTTCTCCAAGTTTTCACCATTTCTTTGAATCTTTACTTTCAGCATTCCTGAAGTCTCTTCCAGCTGCTTATCTGTGTAAGCTTAATATTACAGTTCTCTGCTCCACCGCTCAAGTAATTTAATCCAGTACTGAAGATTTCACTCAACATATCAATACCTTCTCTTTGGCTTCCAAATCTATCCTGTATGTGGGCATAGCAGTTTCAGCAAGATTACATCTTCCAAGTTTGTCATTAATACAATTCAAATTGTCTCAGAGTTAACCTATGTTATCTTTTGCTTCACTCATCTAGAATGACTTTTTCATTGTATAAGGAAATTTGATGAGCTTGGTATGAACCTTTCCTGAAAAAACATATTGCTCATCATCTTGTTATCTTCCAAATGCCTACAGAAGGTTTCTTTAAATATCTATTTGTTCTATAACACTTTAGCTTAGCTAGAATTTCACAGCTCTTTACTTCCCAGGGTAAGTCCTCTGTTTGCTGTTTTCATATATCCAATATTAAATTTGATCACCACAGATTCCGAAAGATAACTGCTATTTTTTTCTGATCTTTCTTCAGCAACTTCTTTAGGCACCTATGGACGACCTTTGTCCAGTTCAGATTATTTGACACACCCTAAGCTCACCTAAGCATTCTCTAATTTGTTTTACATTTGTTCTAGACTGAAGCCTTACCCAGTATTGGATTAGTTATTGATTAGTTACTTTTAAATTATTATGGATCCAGAAAATACTTGAATTTTCTGGGTAATATCTTTTTCTAGTGCTCCTCTCCAAGAAAGAGCAAACTGGAAATGTCATTTTGCTTCCTGTTAGTATTAGTGTATACATATCTAAATTAATATTAATGTATAATATAATACTAATAATATTAACTTATTATAAATAGAATGTTGGCTAGTTACTCTGCTGTCCATAGCCAAGCACTTTGGCTAGAGCTATTGGTTTCAAATTAATTTACAGCCAATCCAATTTATATCTGATTTCCAGTGTCTTTCCTTCTAGAGTTAAATACCAGTGAAGAGCTGAATACATAACCAGAATTTCTTTAAACTTTTTACTCTTTGGCCATTCTTGGACGAGTTTGTGCTTGTTCCTTTAGAGCATTTTCTTTCAAGACTTTCCGATATGTTCCTAAGTCCCTTTACCCCGAGTTATATATTTATGAAATCTTACCTACAAATCCTGAGTTCATTGATTCCTGCTCTCAGGAAACCTCTCCTTTTCCAAAGAACAAGGAAGTTACTAGCTCCTTGCCACACTTCATGCCTTTCTCTTTCACACTCATAACCAGCTCCTCCCCTTTTAATTAGAATCAAAACCAGAACAACATCTCCTATCGATGACTAAAATCCCTTCTGTCATGAAAACCTACTTTTTTAAACAGTTGTCAACTGTGAATATTATTCCACTCTTTTCTATAGGACTTTAGAGGGAATGTCTAATCTAGTTATCTAAACATTCCATGTGTGTGTACTAAAATGTCAGACCTCTGTTATGGTCCTATTTTAAAGGTTTCCATAAAAATACTATAATGTAGTTCTTCAGGCCTGAGAAAGGATTTTATATCTGCAGTGTCTGGCTTTCAGAGGCCTTTTAAATATTTTGGCGATGGGAACCATCATTACAGATTGGAAATCTGTTGAAAAGATACCTTAAAGACTTTTGGCTTTACTTTGCATTCTTACAGAAAGAAATCATTTGGAAGAAAAAAAAAAAAAAAGGAAAAAAAAAAGGAACTTTATTGTCCTTCTGAGAGTCACTTTACCTATTTTTCCCCTGACCAGGCATCCTATTGGAAAAGCATTGCAATGGATACCTGGACTCCAATGACATCTTGAGCAGCAAATGGACTTTGTTGTTCTCTTGTCAAAGTCTTGGTTTTTTCTTTTGCCACCTTCTGATAATATCACAATAGAATGGTACCTTGCTTGGAAAAATTGGACACCAAAAGGTCTATGAGGGGCTACCTCATTGAATTGAGGTCATTCTGCTAGGGACACCATGGAGCTGGTGCTAGGTGTACATGGAAAATCCAGTAGACTGAAATGTGGAATGATCCAGAAATCAGCTCCTTGAAGCTGTAGAGCTGTCTTGGGGAGGTCTGTGCAGCCCTGTAAACTGTGGTGTGGTACACCTCTACATCACCATCACCTCTACAGGGAAAAGAGCAACTCCTTAATTTCTTAGATAAAGTTGCTGCACAACTTCTCTCTAAAACACAAGCAACCATTTTCTGTCTTTATATTTTGCCTAATTTGCTATTTAATATTACTCTGGGACATCTGCCAGCATTACCCCTCACTCCTTTCCTCTCCCTGATACCAGACTGATTTTTCTAAAGCAGAGGTTCTTAAAATTTTGGGAGGCCCCCAACTTGGACTCAGTATTGTATAATGACTAAGCTGAAAAGCAATACAGAGCAGCATCTTTTAAAAAGTCTTCTGAGTTCAGAAGACTCAAGGTAAGAGTTGAGAAACTTCCAGTTTCCTGGGCCACGCTATGGGTCTACCCACAGGAGGAATAATACTGTCCACAAGTTTTATACCTTTTATCTGTAAGATCTTAATTACTTTATATTCATGAGTACCATCACTAGTATGAGAGTTGGAGGACCTCAGAGTGCCAAGATTTGAAGTGATTTGCTTAAAAGGAATTCTGGAAAAGTCAAGATTTTCCCCTTGCTCTAATAGTTGTGTTTCATTCATGTGCCTCCTACCTGCTGTTATTTAATACTCTGGAGAACAAGCTTGCCCCAAATCTGCTGATTTTGATGGAATTTTCTTCTCTAACCATCACTGGGTATTGGATTAGACTCAAAGTGAGTGTGGAGACAGGACTGCTAGGAAGCAGAAAAGCAGAAAGTCAAAGAATTTGGGATTGCATTATTTTTGAATGAAATATGAAATGAAAATATGAAAGAGAGAAGAAAACATGAAGAGATGTCCTGAAGTTAATCAAAGAATTACCAAATGACTGAATTCTGAGAAGTAAAAAAATAATGAAGAGATTTATTTATAGTCTTAATTAACTTAATTAAAAATGTGTTTACATAGTATGAACTATGCTCTCCACGGTTGCTGGGGGGAGAGACTGATTTTTCCTTAACAGTAGATGAGCTGGGCTTGCCATCTGTCAGATAAGAATGAGCCTCAAAGCCCAATCCAATCATTATTTGTAAATGTTTTGCGATGTTTTTGTTTTCATTCTATGATCTTCTTTTGGAAAATGGTTTGAGTTTTACAAAATATGTAGATCTCTGTTTTGCTGACTTTTATATGGAAAACTCAGACAACTGCATCCCAGTATTTGCCATCACCATCTCTTTCCCTCATCTACACTTCAGTGGTTTGGCTCACACAGAAGCAAGTCAGCCAGGGATATGCTTGATGGAGCCATGAGCTGGAGTTAGATTTCACGCTGACTCCAGGAAAGGATTTCCCAACTGCACCCATAAGCAAAACAACTGATGAACCAGGTTAATTCTCCTCGCCGTCCTTTTTTTTTTTTTGTCCTCCCTCATTTTTAATCTCCTTTTCCTTACTTTCCTTCTCCTCCTTTCTCTAGGCTCAAGTATTTCATTCTTTTGTTTTCAAAACAGCTTGTCTCGCCCCGTAATGCAGAGAGCTCCTTGTTAATGGGGTGACCAAGACATTAAGATTCAAGGGTCAGGGTAATTCTGGATGTATTGGCTGAAGCACTCACACTGAAACTGGGAACAGGACCAGTACTGACTTCATTGGGAGCAGTATTAAATCCTCAGGACAGCTATAAAGGATTTCCATATCTAAAATTTTCCCATGGCTGTGAAACTTACAATGAGTTCTGGATAAGCAAAATGCTCACAGTAAGACATAATGATACTTTATCCATTTCCCGTCCCCTGGAACTATTTGAATAGAAGTACTCTGAGAAAAATGTCTATTTGGTTAACGTTAAAATCGGAAAAGAACAAAGAACAAAACAGGTTGTGAAAAATCTTGGTTGAGAAACCTGCAACCTGAACACCTTAAAATCACTGGTCTTTAAAGCAAAATGTTCTTGGTTTTGGAAATCATATGGGAAAAAGTAGAAATTTATATCATTAAAAAGTAAAATATTTTCCCTAATCACTGCATGTTACTGAAGCAATTTCAAACATGGTTATTTGTATTTTTGCTATTGGAACCGTTAAAAGCTGGCAGTTCTTGTAAAATGGGATACTTTAAAGCTTGTTCAATTTAAAGTCATAGAATAATATCATAGAATCATAGAATGCTTTGCATTGGAAACAACCTTATAGATCATCTAGTTCCAACCCTACAGCTTCATCAAGGTCCTTCTACTTGAAATGCAGGATCTTTAATTTCATAGGAAGATTTTCTCTTACATGAAATCAAGCATTGGTATTTTAAAGAGTTATCAAAATATTCAAGCCATCACATAATTTTTATGAGAAAAAAAGCATATTTTCACTTGGAGAAGAAAACCAAACCACAATGTTTTGGAGCTCTACTCAATGCAGAATCAAACTGAGCTGAGCAAACAGAACCAGGATACCAATCATGTAACTGCATAACATTATAATATAAAAACTCCTTGAATAGAAGAATATTTATGGGAAATCTTGTCTCTTGTTCCTGGTATTCCTAAGCAGCTGGGCAGCCAGTGCACTGTCCCCTCTGGGGCAATGAAAATTCTCAGGTACATCTAGTTTTGGATCACTGTGTATGTTTAAAGAAAGCTACACAACACTGTTGTCTTAAACCATCCTTCTAGATTTGGGGTGATGGAGACAGGTTACCAATGTTTCTGCCCTAAAAGCCAGCCCAAATTTACCACTCCAGGCCTTGCCTTTCATCATATTATAACAAAGCCAAGCAAAATTCTTTTCTTATGGCATTTAAATGCAGAAAAATCACCTTAAGTACAAGAGATATAAGAGTTCACACTCAAGTAGAATTGTGATACCTATCTCAGTGTAAGGAGGGCTTTTATTCAATAAATTATATGAGCCTTACATGCAAACCTTATTTTGCACTGAGTATATATTAGGACTAGAGATGTATATCCTCCAGTATCTTTGTCTCCAAGTGCAAGTTCCTCTTGTTCCAGTGATGAAACAAGGTGTGTTTAATAAACAAAAGGCATCTTTCCAGTATAGTGATCTGCTGAAATCTAGACAGGCATTTCAGGCTCCGCCTGCACTGCTTTCTTCCCTGACTGACTTGTTCCTTTGATGTATTCAAAGCTTGCTTTTTAGATACTAAAGACCAAGAAGAGCCAAGGAGGACTGTATTCAGCAAAATCTGATAGTAAGAAAAATCTCCCAAGGACATCAAGCAGTGTTATAGCAGGTTAATACTTCTGCTAGTGGGTTGCTCATATTAATCTGTGGATCTTTGAAGCCTTGCAAACCTTTTCAACTTTCCACCCATACCACAGCACAGGAACATCTGAGTGAAATAGCATTGAGCTTACTCACTATGAAAACACGCAGTGAACACTCACATACCTTCTTTCCCATGTCCATGGCTAAAAGTTGAGCTGAAATGTGAAACAGATTAAGCAAGCCACTGTTTTTTAACCACTCTGGGAAGGTGTTTTTCACTCCTTGTGCAAGAGAGACTTCTTATTGGTTGATGATGAGATGTTACATCTCCATTCATATTTACTGTGTTCATAAATGTTTTAGTAGTTTGTTTTCAAAGATTTTAATACCTTGTACTAAAAAGCAAGAGTATACAGAGAACCCGTGGGAGGAGCTTCCTGAAAAGTCACTGTATGAGAGAGAGTACAGATTTTTCACTGCTACCCAGCCCATGTATTTAGCTCCTTCAGCTGCCTCCCTGTCCTTTGATCCAGAAGGATCAAACTGGTTGTTCTGCCCCTGCCAGTCATTATACCATTTATTGTAACAATAACTGTGATATTGTTACTTGTTCTGTGGATGCTGAAGTAGAGATTTGTCTACATTACAAAATAATATATTTCCTCATAATTATCAACGAAAAGCAAGACCATCAGACATCACCAAAATTCAGTTTTTAATTACATCTGCTAATCATATGCAAAACAGTTATCACCTGTATTTTTCTGTTAAACATTAAAATCATAAAAGCGACGACACATTTTTCTTCCCATTTGCTGCTTCTTTGAGCCTTTTTACAAGTTATCTGTTTGATTGCCAGGAGAATCCTTATTTACTAAAGAGGACATTTTAGTTATTAATTTGCTTGTTAATTTTTCAATGCAAAATTTACATAACCTGGGCTACTAATTTTTATATGACCTAGTACTACCTTTCCACTTATTTACTGGAACTAGTGCTGCCTCCTCAGTAATTTTTTTTAGAGCTTAGTTTGACCATTTTTGACAACATGTTTTTAAGAAAAAGAATTATCTTTAAATGCTGGTTTTTTCCTTCTGTTTACAACAATGGTTTTAAAGGTTTAATTTAGACTTTGCATTAAAAGCTATCACTCCTACATGTAATATTAAATGTCCTGAATTATGTTAACAGAAAATGTAATTAAATTACACAAATGAAAATATTTTAAGTCTCGAAAATTTAGTCAGAGTAGAAAAGCAGAAAAACGTTATGCAGGGAAGAGGGCATATCATTTTGTCAAAAAGAGGGAAAGGAAATAGATCATCTGCTCAACAAAGAACTCACATTTGTGTAAAACAAACTGATATTGCTGAGACAACATTTGGATGAACAGTATTTGGATGTTGCACTACACAGACTTTTTAATCTTATGCCTTGAACACCAGAGTGTTGAATAGAACAATTTAAGAATGCCTTACCAAAAATATTTAGCATTATCATAAATACTATAACTTCTGCTTTCAATTTTCAATATTATGATGAAATACGCATCTTAATTTTATTTAGGTCAAAGCTGTCAAGATCAGGAATTGTGTCTTTTTCTATATCTGTATTGTGCCTACCTCATAGTATTCTAGGAATCTACAGTATTATCTATTAGAAGAATATAATGTAATTATTAATTAATAATTATAATGTGCACCATATCATTGAATTACTTCTGCCAAGCACTAAATTTTAAAATTGGCTTTATTGAACTTGCCAAGATGCCAGCATTAGCCTCCAGGTTTGACATGACTTGTTTTTTTGAGATAAGGTTTGAATGCCATAGCAACTGATTTAAAAGTTGCATTTTTAATATAATATATGTCTCTTTTTCTGCCTGTATTTCTGTAGCTTCTCTTTTCCTTTCTCCTGGTTTGTCCCTGACCTCTTTTCATTTCTGTTTCCAGTTTAGAAATTTTTTCCTCTCTTGTTGGCGAGGGGAACAAACTTGTGGCCTGGAGACTTTCAAACATACCTCTGTAGCCATGGATTTCACATACCTAGCCTGCTGTCTGAGCAGCATTTCAACTGAAAAGCTATACTGAAGGAAATAGTTCTGGAAATTTTTATGAACTAAAAGAACTTTACAGCCATTTCCAACTGCCTGGAACTGGTACTGAAGAATGAACGTGTGTCAGTAGGCAGGACACACCAACAGCCTTTGCCAGTCTTGTATGAGCCACTGTAGAGGTTAAAGAGCAGAGCAATCAGACAAAAAATTTATTAAAGCACAGCTCTGCTTTGCTTTACTATCCTCCCTTCTTCTCTCCACGTTTTTTTTTAGACTGTGGAACAGAGGGAAAGAAGGTGCTTTCCCTTTCATTAAATCAGCACGTGAATGGCCGTGTTCGCAGCGTGCTGGTGCTACACTGCAGTAGCACTTGCTCCACAAAGTATCATCCACTAGTGGATTCCACACTTCTCTAAAAGTAATCTACGTTCAGGTGGATGGCTACATCTGAATTAATATTTGGTTGTGGCAGTGAGATGGTACAGGAAATAGTCCCTGACAAGCTGATTTAATATATAGGATATGATTTTCCATTGCTAGATCTTGTGGCACTATCTACACTTCAGAGTCCCTAATTTCTTCCAAAAAAAGCCACAGGATGTCCAGTACAGTTCTTGGCATGGATCTAAGATCTTCAATGCAATCTTGCCTGTTACAGATGTATGAAGTCATCAAATTACTGTCTAATACTTATTTGGAATTTCCTCCCATTTCTTTTTTTTTTTTGGTTTGGTTTTTTTTGGCTTTCATTCTAGATTTCATTATAATTTAGGCATTAAACAGCCAGTTACTGAAATTCACAGACTCCAGTTCTGCAGTTTTTGAAGTGTTGTTCACATATCACCATAGAAGTTATAGATTTTTGTATTTTGCAGGACTAGTCAAGAGACCTTTACAATGTGACAGGAGGATGAAATTATAGTGCAAATGTCCATGAGTACAAATGTATATAAATATTAATGCAGGATGCTCCAGAAGCAGGAGGAAATGTGAATGTCAGTAATGAAGTAATTTCCTCCACTATCAGGAATGCTTTTCAATCTACTTCCTCAGCTGTGGGGACTCTCAGAACATAATGACTTCTAGCAGATTACAAAATTTACCCTCTATGTGAAGCAATAATCTAGAAAATTTAACATTCATATTTGCTTAATATTTGCTTTAATTTATAACTTCCTGTCACAAGCTCATTAAATAAAAGGGATGATGCTTGATTTCAGAACTATTGTATCTTACTCCATGTGTCTCTGCAAAAGTTTTGACATTGTAGTGTTCCAAACCGGTTGGTTTTGTGTGTCGAGGACTTAGTCTGTTAGGATATAAGTTTCTTTCAAGGCTAGAGGTAGCCAAATTTTCCCAAGACAGCATTATGCACCAGATTAGGTGGCTACCAGCTCTCCAGTCCTTTCACCTTGGTAGATTCCCTCCAGTGCTCTCTCCAGCTTCGGCAGAACCAGCAATTTGAAGTTGTCCTGGAGCTTCTTGTCACACCACCTCTACAACTAAACTACTAAAACAACCGGCTGGGTTGAATTTTTCCCTGGTGGAAATGCCATCCTCTTTGCAACTGCTCCCCAGCTGAGCAAGCTGTAATGGTATATGGTACCTACTAGCAGGTTGAGCCCTACTCAGGTGTGGAGCTTCCCTTTCTTATAGGGCAGGACCACTTTTATTCCAGGACATCCTGCATCCCTTACAAATCTCTTCTTTGAAGAGGAGACTAAAAAGTCATCATAAATTGCAAACTTTTCTATCTTCTGTCTATTCCTGGTAATGTTCACAGAGCAAGCAACTGCCATGCTAACTTCAGTGAGTATTTACGCTGAGTTTATTTTCAGTTTATCATATGTATCATATGAGTCCCAAGGAGAAAGCTTGTGGGAAAAAAGAAAAGTTATTAGAATTCATATCCAGCTTCCATTCCAAAGGAGAAAACAGAGGGAGTCTGTCCTGGAAGCCTTTTAGAGGGACCAAAAAAGGAACATGGGAAAAGGGAATTAACTGTGTTAAAGAACTCTCCATGAACAAGCCTCTGACTTCGATTTAGAAAAAATAATATGGTTATCTGGATAGACTTTTTCTGCTCTATGGACTTCAGTAGGAAAACCTGGATAGAGAAACACAGATAAAAGCCTGAACAGATCGTCTACAAGAAATATTGAAAGTATTAAATTATTTGAGCTTGGCTAAACAGTGACTCAATAACATTTTCAGTTCACAAGTATTTTTAAACTTTATTTTTAAATGCTGTTTTTACAATGAGGCAGCTTATAAGTGAAGCTAATGTGTGGACCACTCCTTTTAATACAGTATCTCCCTGGTAACAAGACCAGCAAAAACAGAAAAAGAGATTAGATGGCCAATCATTCCTTCCATCTCTCATGTCTTCGATTTCTTTGCTGGATGGCTGATAAAGTGCTCGGACTCTGTGACTCCTCTGGGTCGGTGAAGCTCAGTTCAGTATGTTTCCTTTGGCAAGACTCAGTGCATGGATGGTAAGCTGTGCTGGTATCACATGGCTCTCTAAAGGAGAAAAAAATCTATCTGGAGTGCCAGCAATAAAAGCTTGGCTATCACAAGACCAAAATCTCAGTATTTCACTATGAGTATTTTTAAGCCCTAACTTACAGAAACATCAAGGAGACTTTGGGAAGATCAGACAGTTGGTCCAGGAACTAGGGATGGCAATGGTTCCCTGGAAGAACTTGCCAGCCCAGAACGTGTTACTATCAAACAATGCAGGAACTCAGAACAGACGATGGAGAAAATCTAGATTTATTACTGACTGACTTGAATTATAGATGCTCAAAATCATATATCCGAACTGAAATGTATGGTCTTCAAAATTATTCTAGCTAAAGAAGGAACACCTCCTGCCAGGCATGTCCCTCTTTGTGTGAACTCAGTGTCGCTGCCCTGCCCTTCTCAGTCTCAGACAGGATGACTGTCATACACTCTGAAGATACCTTGCAGTGTGCAGTTGCCCTTGTAGTGAATGTATTGCTCTTATAATTTTCTATCCTTTCTGGCTAGTCATTTGCTCTATGAGAAAAAAATAGTTTTAACCTTAAAACACTTAAATTATAAGAATTACTTCTGAAACTGCCTCTACACCTGCAGCACAAAGCAACAACAGAGACTATGAAGAGAGCTCAAGCTGAGAGGGTTCAATTTAATTAAAATTGTACCTCATTTGTGTTCCTTGCATTCTCAGAAGTTTACGGTTTCTAATTCAGAGCTCTCCTAATTCAAAAACTGCTGGAGCTGCTCATTCCCAGGACAAGTTCTTTCTTCTTAGGTTATGACAAAAAAAGAATATGACAAAAGCATATTGGAAAATGAAATGAAAACTATAAAATATGTTTTCAGTATTTATGGCCAGGTTATTCGGCACTTGGCAGAGACCAAGAAGGATATGGGAAATAAGCAAAAGAACTGCCCTAAATCATACCATTAGGTAGCAACACTTACTTGGAAATGTCTGGAACTCTCAATTAGCTGAATTAGGATCTCATTATCCATACCACTTTCTGTCAGACATGCTCTGAAAAAATGGCTATTCTTTAGAGAAGGAAAAAAAGATGGGGAAACCTCACTTGGCTGAACTAATTTTCCGATTACAGAATACCCATTTTACTGTCATTAGGTTCTTCAGATTTCCAGCATCTTCTTCCTGCCCGCACTCACACATGTATTCTTATCCTGAAAAGCAATCTGAGAGGCAACTATTTAACAGCTCTTTCATCCAGGGAACCCCACATGGTCCACAGGTGTCTCTTACTGAGATACATGTCCACGTATCTCTTACTAAAACTCTTGGACAGAAATTAGGTGACATCCCTCAAGGACCTTAGTGGCCCTCTGCACCAAATGAGTTTCACCCAGCGAATAAAGAAAGGAAAACTTCCCCAATTCTGTTTATGCATGATCATCTCATGCAGCAAAATGGACCCATCTTAGACTCTCAGTAAAGTTAATCTGGTAATTTCAGACAAAAAGCATAATTATCTATTTAGGGTTAATAAATTTAAAAATGAAATTAAATAAGCAAATAATAATGATCTCATGTCTTTTGAGAGGAAATATTAATGACCTTTTTCTGGCACAAGTCTCATCCCTTTGGTTCCAAACGGAGTTGAAATTGGCACTATGGAAAGTGAGTACGTGTTCCTGAATATATACACCTACCATCATCCTGAACGAGGGCAAAGGCTTCACAGCAAAGCCACTGGCATGCAACACCCACCCTCAGGTGCCTTGTATAAAAACGTTATTTTGGTGGGCTGTAGCATAGCCCTTATGCTGCTTCAAGCACTTTGTTCAGTCATTCCACCCTCACCCAAATTATAACGGTTTATGGCCATAAAGGTACAGAGAATTCCAGGGAGATAAAAATACAAGGCTAATTAGTGTGTAGAGAATATTGGCACTAAAGAATGACAGCCCTAAGCAGTGTGGACGAGCCATTCCTACCCTACTGTTTGTACTATCTTTAACAGAATGGATACCATGTTTGTGCTTCTTGCTCTCTTCTAAAAGTCTCCGCCTGAATGAAATCACAGCAAATACTTCCACCTGCACCCTTCTGACTAAAAAGGGAAAATTGTCTTGGCACACACCATAGCGTTTTGACATTTGAACCAATTATAAATGAGCAAATAATAATAGCGTTCTTAATAAACCTACATTTCCTCATATATTCCCCAAAATAACAAAGCCATATGTAATAACATGTAGATAATATGTAAGCATTCCCAGCCAGCTCTGTAGCTGAAATAGGTCTGGGGAAAAGAAACTGATGGAACTTTTTTGGTGGAACATGCAGATGAGAATAAACTGGACCTTGTGAATTTCTTCTGAGCACATAGAATTGTCTGAATCAAAGATAATGATATCTCCCCATCCCCACATAATTAACTCTGACATTTTCTAAATGATGTTTCAATTTTAAATGCAATTATATTTCATTCCAAAGTTTTCTTCAATTGTATCTAAAAATATGTAGCAACCTTCTCATCTTTTCTCAATAGCTCAATAAGAAATAAAACAGTTCATTAACAGACATCAGAAGTAATGTCATCAACATCTGAGTCTCATATTTGTGGTTCAGGTATGATTTTCAAGAATAATCACACCATTCATCAATATTAAAACCCTAAATATTGAGGAGGAAATCAAAAGCCCAGCTAAATGCTGGTTTCTGGATTAGCTCTTTTTGTAGGATGTACAGAACTCAAGGAGACAGAAAGCTAAAATCTTGGAAGTCAAACAGCAACTTCAAAGCTCCACAGTGCTTATAAACTAGTTATGTAAGCAGAAAAAATGTAGGAGAGTTCACCTGAACCTTGGACAGATCTCTTGTGAACAACAATGGCTGTGGTACATACCCCAAAGCATGCTGCAGTCATGGAGGTTTGATTTGAATGGTTCAGGCTAGATGAGGATGACTATCAGGATAACCCTAAATATTTAGTTTAGGTACCCAGGCATCCACACAGGCAACACAATTCACACTTCAGAAATCTTTTTCCAGATTTAATTACAGTAATTCCATTTGTGGCTGAAGAACCTATTATGCTGTTACCATATTTTGAGGGAGGAACCAGGGCAGTCTGTTACCAAGTCTGTTGGCTTGCTATTGTGATACGTCAATATGTATGGAAGGCTGATAATATCACTGAAATTATGAATTTACTGAAGTGTTTATATAACTTTTGTTTGTTCCATATTTAGGTCATGTTCAATATTAATAGCCCCAAAAGATGTTAGGAATTTGCAGCTGTCATTTAGGCTGAGAAGGGTTAGTTAAAAATGAAAAACTGCAATATTTTCAAGAAAAATATTGCCATTTATGAAGTAGACTACCAAAGAGGGCATAAATTTATGAGACAGCGCAGGGCAAGTGCTGAATCATCCACCATCATATTTGTGTCAGTAAAAAATGGTGAGACAGAAAAATCAGGAAGAGAAAGATGTGGTATTTATGAGACTTTTACTAAAAATTGCATCACTTGCCATACAAAAAGAATGGAAGATAATTTTATAGGGCTGCTTGTTGTGAAGCAGTGACTATCACAGGAGGCTGGATGGGAAGCTGGCTTTAAACAGAGGGATATTATTATGAACACTTGAATTTTTGTAATGGTTTGTCATACCTTGACACATACCTTGACACCTTTGGATAGGCATGGGATCAACAACTGGAAACACTGTAAGAGTTGAGTCAGATTTATTTGTAACCTCTGTTTCCAGTCTTTTAGTTAAAGCTTCCTTCGCCATTTTGGTGATGCAGGAAATTTCTTTACATATTAGGAGAGATTACTCTTTGCAACAGCTACAGCCAAGGTGACAACTCAAATATTAACTCACTTCAATACAGTTCTTTAAAAAAAGCAAACCCAGAGAAACTAAAATATTTATTTGTACTTACTAATTTTGTATCACGAATAAACACTATTCATTGCCAGCTGAGCCATCATGAAACTCCTCCACCTGATAATTATTTTATTCTGTGAGATATAACAAAGGCTCCTTTCATATGATAAGAACAGTATGGCACTCTTTAAAAAGTTGTGGAACAAGTACAAACAAAAATATTCACAGTTAGGAAAATGAACCAATATCTTAGAACCGGTGGTTCAATGGACTCCATATTATGCTTGGAGAAACTGAAATGTTCAGGAAAGGATGTTTGGTCCTGTTGTACTGAAATGTAGCATAATCACATTTTCATAACTGGTATTTTATAAACAAGTAGGGCTTTAATAAATTTATTAAATGCAAGTAAAACAAGAGTGTGTTTTCTTCCAGATTAAGTATGCTGGTAAATATTTTTTCATTTTTTTGATTCTTTCTGCAGTTTTATGTAGTGAAACCTTTTTTATACACCGGAAGATATTTAAAAATGGTGTGAAGGAATCTCATTGAAAGGTAGGGAAACTTTCAGTGGTTGCAAATGATTATCACCACTGAAAACCTCAGCAGATTCACATACAGAGGGATGGGCAAAAACAAGTCTTGTATGTGCCCTCTGGCTGACAGCCCTGCTTTTGGGAAAACTACAGGAACAGCCTTGCTTCTTTTAAGCAAATCTTCACGCCTGGCCAAGTGCATTGGTTATTCTGTTCACAAGCAAGGTACTGTAAAAAGTGGCAGCTTTGCACTGACTGCCTAAATCAGAGACAAAAAGAAAAGAAGAAAGGCAAAATAAATAAATTTAAAAAAGGAGATAAGGGAGGCGAAGTGACCTGGCGGCAGGCAGTGGATGACTGAAATAACCTCAAACCCATGCCCAAGCTGCTAATAAGGTTTGAACAACCCAATGTTCCCCTTGGCTGGTCCTGCTGTATGTGAGTGAGGAAATGAGGGGCCAGTACATGCACATGTATTTCTGCACCAGTGAAGTCTGCTTTCCCCAGAATGCCAGGCTTTTCAAGAAACCCTGCGGTTGCCACTCAGCATCAAAAAAGAAACAGTGACTGTCCAAAATAAAACTTGTATCTTGCCATTTCTGGTTTTGTGCTGACTTTTGCCTTGGCATAGAGTTACAGCAGCCTTGTAAATTCATGAGTACCACTTGTGTCATGTCTTAAATGTAAAAGGCATCTTGTTTTCACTAGTCTGCTTACAAGTTTTGTTTATTTTTCAAATATTTTCTCTTTAACAAGCCATAACAGAATCCAGTGCATATTATCTGCCTAAGACAACCAAAGATAAAGCATATCTGTATCCTAGCAAGACCCAAGAAGGCCTGCTTGGGCAGAAAGCAATTCCTGACAAGTAAAAGCCGTTAACAGATTTAGTTTCCCTTATGCTTGGCCTAAATCTTAACTACACACCACAGACCACTGAAGTTCTTCTACAAAGCATTCCTGAGGCCTGGCATGTTGACTCTGCATCCTCTGCAGTTGAACACACCATGTGAGCACTGAAGAGTCTGTCACTGCTCCAACACACCGTGTTGCAGAGCAGGGAGGGCTCCCTATGCAACTTCTGTTTCCCATCAGCTGATACACCTGCACCCCTCCAGTAATGAAACTGCCCATGACTTCAAACTGAAGAGTTCACTGAGGAGCACTCATCATCCCCACAACCCTTGATCTTCATGGGCTTCATTCCTGCCTCCCTAATGTCCACCAAGCCCAAAACGCCTCACTCCAGGGCCACAAGCAGTGTCACCACCAGCCACCAGCCCCGAGAGGTGTTTGTCTTTGGGGTGGCTAGTCTCCTAGGCCAAGCACTGCCCAGGCACACCGGCTGTGCCAGAGGCCTCAGTGTAGCCGCACGCAGCTGTGGGACAGCACCGTGCTGCCCTACCGCGTCTGACCACAGGACCGCTCTTGTGGGGAGGGAGGGAGCGAGGGAGGGATGGATGGATGATGTCTGCCAGCAGATGGGGCGGGAGACGGGGCAGGAGACGGGCCGTAGGGGTGGGCTGAGGGCGGCAGCCCCTTCCGGGGGAGCCCCTCGACTTCAAGCACCCGGCGCCCGGGCAGGGGCCAGCTCTGCCCTCGGGGCGCTGGTCCCCTGCTCCAGGTACCGCCCTTCGGTAGAGGGATCCCGCCGGGCAGGGCAGGGGCAGCGGCTCGGTGCCGCCGGGGCAGGTGGCGGGAGGAGCGGGGGGAGTAGAGCGCCCGTCCTGGCTCCAGCTCCCCGCCTCCGGCCCTCTGCCCGCCGTGCGGGGGTGGCGGCGNGTCCCCGCCCGCCTCTATATAAGCGGCTGCAATGGCCCTGCCGCCAGAGCCGACTGCGCGGCGGGAGGGACCATGGCGACAGGCGGCGGGCAGAACCTGCCCGCCTTGCTGCTGCTCCTCCTCCTCCTCCGGCCGTGCGAGGCAAGTGCGGGGCGCCCAGCGGGGACGGCGGCCGGGGGGAGCCGGCGGGCCCTGCGGCCCCGTGACCCGACCCCCGGGGCCGCC
>VZRE01005792.1:0-115370 GCA_013396775.1 Cephalopterus ornatus | reverse complement strand
AAACCCTGCCGGGGCCGCCGCGGACTCCGCTGCGGGTGTCGCTGTCCCGCCGATCTCCCGCCTTTCCTCTGGCAAAGCGGCCGCGCCGCGGCGGGCCGGGGCTCTCCCAGGTGCTGCGGGAGGTGCCAGTGCGGCCGCCGAGGGGCTGGGAGGGCCGGGGGGCGTCCGAATACCCTCTGCATCAGCGAAATGCTTCCCCTTTTCCCACTAGTGCTGGAGGGAGACAACTGCGTGTTTGACGGGATGATTTATCGCAACGGGGAGACGTTCCAGCCCAGCTGCAAGTACCAGTGCACCTGCCGCGACGGACAGATCGGCTGCCTGCCGCGCTGCAACCTGGACCTGCTGCTCCCCGGCCCCGACTGCCCCTTCCCCAGAAAAATCGAAGTCCCTGGAGAGTGCTGTGAGAAGTGGATATGCGACCCTGATGATGAAGTGATTTTGGGAGGTTTTGCTATGGCTGGTGAGGAAATTAATTATTACAGTCATTGTGAGGAGGAGGGGATATCATTCTGGAAATATCCATGGGGTTGCCAAATCTAGGACACATTGGTTTGCAAGGTCTATTTTTTTCTGATCTTTTTTTTCCCATCTGAAGGGACTAGTAGGTATACCACTGGTAATGAATAAAGGCAGAGCTCAACAGGTAAAAGAAGACATTCAGAGGATGAATGTGCATAGCTGTTTTAAAAGTTAGCTTACTTAAGTTACTTCTCAATTCTTAAATTTCTGTTTATCTGATGCACAGTAGTTCTGTGAGCAGAATAAAACAGGGGCAAGCTTCTAATTCTCTAAATATTCCCACACTAAAAAAAAACAAAACCACAAAGCCTCAATCTTGCTAGTTGCTCTGCAAGAGTATGTTACATCATAAGCACTATTATAATAGCTTAGTCTACAAAAGACTTTTTTCCCCCTAAATTCTGCAGGACTTACAAGTGGTCAGCATGGTTGCTAAAATGCCAACAAATTCCAGCTTGTCTGTGCTAGAGCTCTCATCATTATTGCTGACATTAAAAAACATTATAGAGTACTTGGAGAAGCAGTGGTTATAAGCACAGTGAGTGCATCTGTTAAAAACCCCAACCCATTCCAAAATGCAGAACTCATAAAGTGTTTTTGTAATTGAAAAACCCTAGACAGTATTTTCCCCCTCTTTTCTCACTGGATTATGTCTCCATCCCCTTTAAATTGGACTATTGGTTCAACAAGAATTTTCATAAGCTACTTTTACTGAGAATAGAGGGCACTGCATTCTCTTCCAGTCACTGCTCTTTGTGATCTTAAGCAGTTAGTTATGCTGAAACTTGGCTAATGCATTTAAAACACAAATGAGGAAGGATAGAGAGAGAAAAGCTCTAATAACTTTTCAAGGGGCTATGAAGTGTCAATTGTAAGGCATATAAGGTATAAACAAAAAGTTTGATAGCTGTCTGCTGCCTTTCCTTTTCTTTGATCCATCTGACAGTGACAGGCTAATCTGCAAAATTCCTACAGATGAATTATCTGCATTCTTTCTAGCAATGGATCTTTACCATGCAAAAGTCAGAAGGGCCATTGTAGAGGAACTTAACAGCAAGAACTGTGACCAACGGCTCAGTTGTGTTGTGTCTTCCTGTTTGCTCCTGTGCTATGAGCCAAACTATGCAGTTAACAATATTTGCATAGTACAGCTTAATATGGCAGGACGATGGTCAGAGTTGACTATGGCTTTAAGTAGCTATGATAGCTCCTGAAATTGCTTCCCTTCTCCCTCCCCACCATCACCATGGCTGTAGTCTGTCAATAATTGACAAGACGGGGTGACTTTATGATTCTCAGAGGAAAGGACTTTACTTCCATGCTGTTTATTAGTTTAGATAAATCATTCAGCCTCTCTGAAATCACACCTAATATAAATATTTTTGTGACTTAGCTTTAGAATAGATTTGTGATGTATGTCCATTGGAAAGACTGAGGAATGAAAAGTTATTAAAGTAGAGTTCTAAACTGGTTTGAAAATCAGCAGTAATTCTTGAATGAACTGAATCTAAATGTTTTGCTGATTACACTGATATGCACCTGTTATTTTTAGATGCAGGAAGTTGCCATCCAGGATTCCTAAAAAGGCAGCTTTTAAAATTCCTTTAATTTGTCAAAAGCATGGGTTTTGAACCTTTTTTTTGTCTCACATGTTGCTTTCCAGATGTGGTAGAGCTCAGTTAGATACTGCGTTTTCATGTGAGTTTTTCTTGTAGTAAAGTTCTGTGGGGTTTTGTCTCCAGCCTACAGACAAGAGGCCACACTCGGGATTGATGTGGCGGATTCAAGTGCCAATTGTATTGAACAGACAACAGAATGGAGTGCTTGCTCCAAAAGCTGTGGAATGGGCTTTTCCACTCGTGTTACCAACAGAAATCAACAGTGTGAGATGGCGAAGCAGACGCGGCTTTGCATGATAAGACCTTGTGAAAATGATGAGTCGTCTGATAAGGTAGGCTGCTCAGAGAGGCAAGAGTTTTTTTTACCAAAAACACATTAGACTTGCCATATTCGCTCAGTAGCTTTGTGCTGCACCTCCAGGAGATCAGGGAAGGGGATTCTGCCCCTCTATGCCACTCTGGTGAGACCCCACCTGGAGTTCATCCAGTTCTGGGGCCCTCAGCACGGGAAAGATGTGGACCTATTGGAAGGAGTCCAGAGGAGAGCCACTAAGATGGTGAGAGGTCTGGAACACCTCTCCTATGAGGAGAGGCTGAAAGAGTTGGAGTTGTTCAGCCAGGAGGAGAGAAGGCTCTGGGGAGAACCCACAGAACCTTCCAGTACTTAAAGAAAGTACTACAAGAAAGATGGGAAGAGACTTTTTAGTAGGGCCTGTTGTGATATGATAATGGGTAATGGCTTTAAACTAAAAGAGGTAGATTCAGACTAGATTAAAGGACTAGTTATAAGAAATTTTGTACAATGAGGGTGGTGAGACACCTGGAACAGGTTGCCCAGGGAGGTTGTAGACGCCATTTCCCATTCCCAGAAACATTCAAGGTCAGGCTGGACAGGGCTCTGAACAACATGATCTAGTGGAAGATGTCCCAACTTACTTCAGGGGTGTTGGACTAGATGACCTTTAAACAGCCTTTTCCATCCCAAACTGTTCTATGATTCTATGATAATTTGAGCTGTCTCAAACAGATCACATGTGCAGGTTATTTTGACAGCTCACACAGTCTGACTTCTCCCGCAAATGCAATTGTATTACGTGTATGTATACTTCAGAGTTGCCTCAGTCATACAGAATGGATATGTCAGATTTGTAGTCTATTGAGCATCTGGAACTACAGAAAAATGTGTGAAATCCTGCAAAGTCTGCTTAGGTAAATTAAACCTTATTTTAATCCTTATGATGCTTTTTTCCAAAAGCAAACCCAACATTAACATTTCCGATGCAAAAAAAGGGAAAAGTGTATCTGAGGGAGCTGACTTTTTTGCTGCTTCAGCACATTATACAAGTATTCCTGTCAGGTAGAATAACATGTAGTTATGTAAGAGGACCATTACTTTATATAAAGTTTTGAGTGTTGAAAAGCATTTCTTTGTTGAACAGTCTGTGCAGTTTTAAATAATGTGTTTTGTAAAAGGATATGAAACATGAGCAAGGAGCTGGGGAGATTAACGAGAATATCAGGGGTCTAGAAAACATGTTCATCTAGGGAAAAGTTGATAGAACTGAACTTCTTCTGAATGCAAGAGAAGAGAGATTCATTCTCGTAACTGTGTTCAGATATTGCAACCTGTTCTGAGTCCATGGGGGATACAAGAAGAAATGGTGAGTTTAGACTTCATGAAAATTAAGACATCAGTGAAAACCTTCCAGACAGTAAGAATAGCGGATTGTCTGGGGATATATAGAGTCTCTGTCACCAATGACTTCCAAGGAAAATCATCTGTTAAGGAACACATAGTTAAAGCTGCCTTGGGTCACAGGAATGGACTATGATTTTTGCAATTCATTTTACCCCTCTTTTTGCCTTGAATCTAGTCCTGTAACTTGCTTGTTTGGCTTCCTGATTCTCTGATGGAACTATGCTAGCTTGAGAAGTTTTCTGGTATAGTTTCATAATGAATGTTGACTTTGCTTGTATCAGATGACAAGCCTTTAATTGTTTGTCATTCTTTACTGGCCCAGTAACACGCTGTTGTCAAAGGGCAGACCTTGCAGGTGTTGCCTTTAAGTGAATACTGAAGCAGCTTCAGACTCTTTTTGCTGTTGAGTGAATAAAGACAGTAAATTTAAGTTTTCAGAGTAGACCTATATCCTTGCATGCCAATTTTTAATTGCTATCTGTCTAATGCAGTGATATATCTAGTGTCTCTTCTTATTTCTCTTAGAAAGGGAAGAAATGTGTCCGAACAAAGAAGTCTGTGAAAGCTGTACGCTTTGAGTACAACAACTGCACCAGTGTGGAGACATACAAACCACGTTATTGTGGCCTCTGCAACGACGGGCGATGCTGTACCCCACACAACACCAAAACCATTCAAGTGGAGTTCCGCTGTCCTCAGGGCAAAGTCCTGAAAAAGCCAATGATGTTGATCAACACCTGTGTCTGTCATAACAACTGTCCTCAGAGTAACCTTTTTTTTTCCCAGCCATCAGATCTGTCATCTAGCGAAGTAAAAATATGAAAAGCACAAATTAGATAGCATAAAAGGTATAAATAGTTTATACAAAATTTGACCCACAATCAGGTGAATGTAACAATTACACATATAAAATAACTAAAGTGTTTTTTTGAAATGGTCTTTCAAACTAGGTGTTTTCTTTTTTCCTGTAGTTTATTAAATACCTCATTTTACGTTTCCCTGCTCCCAATGTCTTTTATTTACTTGAAGGAAATTTTGTACCCTGGACAGAGCCTTCTTTTTTTCTTGATGATGACCTAAAGATCACAAAGCAGACAGCTAGACTTTCTCCTTGGGTTAAGGGGATCATGCCACAAGTTTCAGTAGCTGTAAGACTGGGCTCTTTAACAGTCAATGTGTTCCTTGGGGAATGTGTGATACTGTATCAAAGAAGCTTCCAGATTCTTAACTTCACTCTGCATCATGCATATTAACACTTAAGCAATGTTCTCTTCCTTTTTAATGAAACTGTTTTTTGATGCCAGTAACAATCTTACTGATGAAAGTGTTATATTCTTATGACTTACAAAGTACCTTCTGTCAACACCTCTGACTTTCTCTGAGGTTTAAGTTTGCAAGTAGCCCCTGAAATGACATAGCTAAGGTCACTTATCCTGAAGCACAGGTTGATAGCTGACAGCAGTTAAATTTCTCTTTGGTAACTTCACTAGCAGTCTCATCCAAAACCAACTAAAGTCAGTGTCTTATAAGAATTTGTTTCTAATTAATATGTGCCTGTAGATATAACTATTTGGATGCAAAAATAATATATCTGTAAATTCCTCTAAAATACTGACTGTATTATATGGTGCTTCATTTCTTAGAAAGGTGTATATGTAAATAGAAACTGTACATATTGTAAAATAACTTTACTAAGTAAATAAACTTTGTGATTCAAAATATTTTTCCCAAAGTTGTTTTTCTTAAACTGCCAACTTTTAATAGCTAAAACACAATGGGAAAAAAGGGTCTACAGACTCCTAAAAACAGAAGATACTATCTTTTGATATTCTTAGTGTCCCTCATCCTAATTTCTGCCCTAAAAGGTGCAAGGAAGGATGAATAGTTTGTGAGACACACGTTAGAAAGGAAGTTTCTCTTGGAGTAAGTTAGCCTGGGAAATAGGATGATGTAAATTAAATTAGTGTGCCCTGAAACATAGTGGTGGTGAAGAATAATTACATGATTTGGAGCTCACGTTTGGGTATGAGGTACTACTGAAGTATTTAATTGCATCATTTCAGCATCCCAAAATCAGCCTGTGACCCTGTTTGTGCTAGACACTGTATGACAATATCCCCAAGGAATATGGAGCCTGAGGGTTGCAGTTTCATGTATATTAAATCAGGTATTGTAGCAGGATTGTGCCAATAGGTCATAAGTACGATTGTGCAGACTTTCAGTTGCCTCAGCTGTCACCAAAGCTTTCGATACTGTGAGCAGAAAAGGTTTGTGGCAGATTCTGGAGTGATTAGGATGTCCCCCCAAGTTTCTTAAAATGATCATCCTGCTTCATGAGGACCAGCACTGTCAAGTCAGATATGGCAATGCACTTTCTGAGCCCTTTCAGCTAACCAGTGGTGTGAAACAAGGCTGTGTTCTTGCACCAACACTGTTCACAATCTTCTTCAGCATGATGCTTCAAAGGACCACAGGAGACCTCGATGAAGAAAACGGCATCTACATCCGATACCGTACCGATGGAAGCCTATTCAACCTAAGGCGACTGAAGGCTCATACTAAGACCTTAAATCATCTTGTCCGTGAGCTACTTTATGCTGATGATGCCGCCCTCGTTGCCCACACAGAAGTAGCTCTGCAACATTTAACATCCTGCTTTGCAGAGGCTGCTGAGCTTTTTGGGCTGGAAGTCAGCTTGAAGAAGACAGAAGTTCTCTATCAGCCTGCACCTCAAGAAGTCTTCCATCATCCCCATATCACCATTGGAGATTCAGAGCTCAAATCAGTCCAGCAATTTAATTACCTGGGAAGCATCATCTCCTGGGATGGTAAGATTGATGCAGAGATAGACAACAGGTTAGCAAAGGCATACAGAGCTTTCGGTAAACTCCATAAAAGAGTTTGGCGAAACAATCACTTGAAGAAAAGTACAAAGATCAGTGTTTATAGAGCCGTTGTACTGTCCACTCTTTTATATGGATCTGAATCATGGGTCATTTACCGCCACCACTTACGACTCTTAGAACGCTTCCATCAACGCTGCCTCCGTACAATCCTAAACATCCACTGGACAGATTATGTGACCAATACGTCTGTTCTTGAACAGGCAGCAGTTACGAGTATTGAGGCCGTGTTGCTGCGAACGCAGCTGCGTTGGGCAGGGCACGTCTCCAGGATGAAGGACTACCGCCTCCCTAAGATTGTGCTCTATGGTGAACTTGCCACTGGCTGCCGCAAGAGAGGAGCCCCGAAGAGGAGATATAAGGACTCCTTGAAACAACATCTCAGCCTTGGCCATATCGATCACCATCACTGGTCTGCTCTGGCCTCCAATCGGGAGGCCTGGAGACACGCTATCCACAACGCTGCTGCTTCTTTTGAGAATACACGCAGGATCACTCTCGAGGAGAAAAGACAACGCAGAAAGAACCGTGTCCTGTCGGTACCACCTGGGGAGTCATTCTGCTGTGCCTTTTGCAACCGGACGTGTCTATCTCGCATTGGCCTTTTTAGCCATCAGTGCGCTTGTAGCAAGCGTGGGTAGAGACCTTCACAAATCTTTGGCGAAGCCTAGCCATGATGGGGGGATCAAGCTTAGCTCAGTGTCTGTCTCTGTTAGTGATACCAGAGTTGTACTTATGCCACAACTGTTCTATAACTGTGTGGTAGGAAAAAAATCTGTCTTGAGAAAAAAAGACAAAAGGCCAAATCTCAACATATTAAGTGTGCTGTCCTTCTCTGGAGGAGCTATCAACCTCCTGTTTGGCAGTTCCTGAGACATGGGGTGGAATTCAGCTGGGGGTTAAGAGTCCTAAATTTAGTGTCTGCATGTGGACAGATAAATGCTCATTTTAGCCAATGAAGCTTAAGGTAAAAATAACCATGAACAAGTATCAACTGCTGATGTTTTTTTAGTAACTTTTAAGTCATCTCCTTGAAATTATGAGGCCCTGGTGCTAAAACCCATTCTGGTTCAGTTCAGGTTAGGTAGATTGTGTCCTCACCTGGGCTCTTGCATGGCTTTCTCCGCTAACTGCACCAAAAATAAATTTCTCTCTAATCATTGCTCTTGTTATCAACAAGTTCCTGCCTGCCTTATGCTTTTCAAACAGCCAGAACATGACTAGCCTTGCCCCTCATAAAGAGCATGTAGGTGCATACATGCAACACTCCCTGCCCTTGCACTTCCTGATTTCTAATCATAGAATCATGGAATAGTTTGTGTTGGAAGGGACCTTTAATGGTCATCTGGTCCAATCCCCCTGAAATGAATGGGGACATCTTCCACTGCTTCAGGTTGCTCAGAGCCCCATCCAACCTGACCTTATATATTTCCAGGGACAGGGCATCTACCACCACCTTCCTGGCACAAAGTTTCTTCCTTGTGTCTAGTCTGAATCTACGCTCTCTTAGTTTAAAACCATTACCCCTTATCCTATCACAACAGGCCCTACTAAAAAGTCTGTTCCCATCTGTCTTATAAGCCCCCTTTAGATAATGAAAGGCTGCTTAAAGGTCTTCCTGGAGCCTCCTCTCCTCCAGGCTGAACAACTCCAACTCTCTCAGCCTTTCCTCATGGGAGAGCTACTCCATCCCTCTGACCAATTTTGTAGCTGTCCTCTGGACCTGGTCCAAAAGGTTCACATCTCTCTAACGTGGAGAGTTTGTAAAGTTCTTTCTGGTTTTGCACCCCACAAACCTTATGTGCTAGGAAATGCTGAGAACTGGATAGCAGATGGCCAGGATTCCTCGAGGTGGCTGAGAAGCTGTTGAGCAGATCAGATTCCAGGGGAGATGGAAGGGGTTTTTTTAAGCTACTTGCACCCCACATCTCTATCTGCTCCCCCTTAGAATCAGACATTGTGCAATGCTTTTCGAATCTAATACAAGCTATCAAGTATTTCTCAGGATCATCTTGCAAATTCATGCATCTTCATTAGCAAGAGGTGTATCAACTGGTGAGAGATGCAGTGATAATGTCTGGACAAATTTAAACAGTTTTTTTATTAATAAAACTCAGCTAATCCTGAGCCAGGAGTAATTAGAAATGCAGTCAACCACTGGTTTCCTAAGAAGTAAAATGGCTCACTCAATCACTATGAGTACGTGAGTTCAACTGTAACTTCAATAACTCCTTTTGTCTATAGACATTTCCCCATCACTTTAAACTACAGTCTGCACTTCAGTAAACCAGTGCCAAAATGCCCCCTATAACCTTTCTTAGTGCTTCTCTGCTTGATCTCCACGTCGTCAACCCATTTTGTGAGAAGGCAGTTGCATTGTTAAGATCACTGAACACTCACAAAAGAAAAGTGCTACGGTGTTCAAATCCTTATTATCTGTCTTTATAAACACCATTACTGCAGCAATCTCTATGTCTTCTTACATTACTGTAGCATTTCAGCAGGAAAAATGCCTTTTGGAAGGGATCACAAATGTTTCCTGTGGACTAAAGCAGCCAAATATCTGACCCAGTTTTCTACAGTCTTTTAGACTATATACATAATTTCAATTCAGTGGCTATTTTTACCTCAGCTCAATTGATACAGCTTTTCACCAGCTATCAGTTTGATTATATTCATTTAGATTTGTTTTACTTTAATATAGACAGTTACTACCTTAGTCTTCGGGCTGATTTCAGCCTGTTTCTGAAAACTCTTGTGACACTGATTTAATTAAAACACAACAGTGTTGTGTCAAACCTGTGACATTTGTATAAGTAAACTCCAGTGATAAAATCATGAACACTTCTGGTTTAGGGCTGTGATTTTCCCAAGAAGCAAAGTGAAATTATTCAGATTGAGAAAAATTAAATTATTCAAATGTCAGCAGTTCATTTTCGTATCTCCAAGGATTCACATCTGAGCATTTCAGGGAACATCACTCAACAATCAGTGTATACTGCAGTTTGTACTGAGTATGTGTTGATGAAACAAGCACAAAATACATTGGTTGACTTGTTCACTCCATACTGTCTGAACAAATTTACCTTTCCTTTGCTAGTACGAGTGAAGGACTGTCCCAAAAATAGTTTGATTATCAGTTTTTGGTGTTAGCAACTAGTAGGCTAAGTACACCTTCAATAAGTGATGTTGATGATATCCAGTGTTACCCCCTACAGCATGTATACCCTGAGAGATGTTTGTAGCTATTTCCAGGACTGTTTCATCTCTAAGACTTCATTAAAGCAACATACTTCTTGCATTTAATCAGCTTTGAATTTCTCTAGTGCAACAGTCAAAGATATATTGAAAATATGTCTCTTTTTTGCCTTCACTGACTAGGTAAGGAGACCAGCTGACAGCCTCCTCAACTGATGCCTGACACTAGTGTGAAAACCTCAAAATTAATAAAATTCTACAATTGAATTTACTAAGATCATGGCCTGATGCTTTCCGTTTGCCAGAATAATTCTGGAAGTAGTACAATAAAAGCTTCAGGAAAAATAGAATGTCGATTTATTTTTTTTTTCCTTAGTCCAACCTATAATTTTTCTTCACTCTATTTTTAATAATTTCTAGGTATGTGGGAAGATGAGTGGAAAAAAATTAATTACTGTTTCTAGTGCTATTATATAAGTATTAGGACAAATGTGAACTTCATGAAATAACATTTGTTATTTGTTATTATTGTCTTCTGACAACTTAATACACTAGAATTTATTTTTGTTCTCAATTTTTTTAAGCAATAATAAAATAATTCTTTTGTACAAAAACTTTCTGTATTGACTCGTTTCAAAAAGCTATTCTAGTTATGCCTACCATGCCAAATTTTGTAATAAGCTGTCTAGTGCAGGCATGAAATTTAGTGTGATCTGAGGGAAAATTCTGCCCTGATTTTCCCACTACCAATCCCAGTTTATGCATTAGACAGGTGTGGACACCTGTTCTATGACCAGAGATACCACTAATATCAGTCAAGAGACCTACCATGCATCTGTAAGAGGAAGAGTGTACGTTTAAAATTGGTTTAAATCTCTGCTGTTTACAATGTTATTTCTGTAAATGTGTAAAGGTAGATATAAGTCTGCTTCTTTATCATTAAACTTGTTTAAACCTCATGTTCTCCATGGACTGCAGAGGAAGCCCAGCAGATTGCTTCCAATGAGCTTGCTAGAATAATATGAAATTAATCTCACGTTAAGCCTCTCCACTCAGATAAACAGTAGGGAATAGCCATTTTTGGTCAATTGACTTGACTGAATGATTTGTAGACTAGCAAACAGGAAAAAAAAAAAAAAAAGCCTTATTTTTAACCCAAGGATTAAATTTATTCGGCCTTGGATATGCAAATTGTTACACTAAAATAATGAAGAGAAGTCCCTAAAACCCTTCAGTGTTCATGGATCTGGTTGTTGTTATTCTCAATATTAGAATAATATATTTTCCCCAAAATATTTCATTTCAGTTCATACAAGGAGACCTGGATCTCTGATCTCATTTGTTGTCTCTCCTCTTCTTTAGACTGTCATGCTATCAGCATGCGCCGAGACTGTTTTCCCTCTTCTGTATTTTTTCCGTGCTTTCCTTATTCCGCTCCTTATTATTCACTTACACTGTGCCCTCTAGTGGTAAATTATGCATCCACATGCATATCCCATTTTCAGAGGCCTTCCCCGTGCATCCCATGCATGTCTTCTCCCTTTCTCCAGGAGTCTAGCAGGATACATGTTATGTCCATTGCAGTCCATTTGCTTGGAGATAATGGAAGCTTTTCGAAGCATATCAAATTTGATTTTGCTGAAGGTAAAAGATAAAGGATATTTAAAAGGATATAATAAGTTATATTCTGAAGAGAAAAAGATATGTTAACTGGGAGAGATTTGCTCTCCTACACCGCTGGGTCTGGTTCATTAGAAACCCAGGCTAGGCATCTCATGTTGCTTGATTTACAGGAATTCAGAAAGAAAAAAATCTATCCATTAGACCAAACAGAGACTTCAGTCTGCACATATCCAGGACTGTGCTCTGACGATCAGGACAGAAAGACAAGTGTGTTAGCCCTTCTGTGAGGATTCCTAGCTTGGGCTGTTTTTCCTTTTTTTTCTTCTTTGCTTTTAATTCAATAATTGCACTTCAATATAAAACTGGGGGTTTGTGCAAAAAGAAGCAAATCCCAGAAATCCTTACACAGATTGAGGCAGGATAAAATTCTTTGAACTTCCTTCCTAAATAAGTACAATCAGTGAAATGCTTAAAAATTTGTACCCTCACCATTTTGCAAAAACTGTATTTTCAAACTGTAACATGTTGGGCTGCCTGCCTCAGAAACAAAATGCACCTCTTTGGGGAAAAGTATCAGAAAATCAACATTTTGAAAGTATATACATTTAGCTAATGTTCTCATTTGGTGGGGTGTGAGTTTGCAATTGTACAAAACTCAGTTGTTCTCATAACAGGAAGCCAAGGGCTGCCTTTGCCACTGCTGCACCACTAAGAGGAAAGACGAAAGAGCCCATCACTTGGGTCCAGAATTTCAAACTGCATTTCACTGCAAATTTACAAAGCTGGGTTTCAGCGGGATGTTCCAGTTCTTCCCCGAACCATGGAGAAGGGGGACACCTGGTGGCTACAGGCCATTCTGACTTGTCAATGGTAACCTTTGGGTCTGCTTCTGAAAGGAGGGATGTATGCAGAAAGGATGAGGCCAACAGATGTTACCTATGAAAACTACCACTGGTTATGACATCAACAGCAGAGGAGGACAGAACCTAATTTTTAAATGTATCTAAATTACTATTAGCATTATGGCAGGCCCCTGCCCCACCCTGTTTGCTTTGTGTAGATATATAATGCAGAAGGCAGTTTCTCAACCCAGAGGCTTTCCAGTTAAGTGGGAAAGATACAAAGAATGAAGGGAAGGGGAGGCCCTTTTCTCTGGTTACCATACAAGGCACTAAAAGCTCAGAATATATGAGCAGCTTCCTCCCCACCACACACAATTTGTGGTAAAACCAGGAAATGGGCCGTTTCTCTTAAGTCCCTGTCTACAACCTTAACCACAAAGGCTCTCCTCCTCCTCCTTCTCCTCCTCCTCCTCCTTCTCCTCCTCCTACTTCTCCTCTTCCTCCTCCTCCTTCTTCTCCTTCTTGTCTTCCTCCTCCTCCTCCTCCCTTTCTTAGCTTTACCCTTTCAAGTCCACCCTGCACTTCAGAGGATCATTTTGCAGAAGTAATGAAGAAATATGCATTATTTTTAAAGAACTAGATAAGTCTCAGGCACCATGAAAAACCTTTACAGACTAGAAGGACAATGACTTCAGAGAAAATGATGGTCTCTGGAATGGTGACTGTTTGCTGCACTGTGAAGAGGTTGCTCTCTGATGCAGATGTACTTAAGACAGTCTTGCTTTATCTGATTGCAAACCACCCGTGCCTGGTAGAATATGGTTTTGCATTTCTCTTCCTTGGGACGCCTGGAGAGGAAATAGCCATCCCTCTCCAGTGCTGACCATTAGTCTCTTTGGTTGCCGAATCTTTCCTCTTCCAAGCTGTAGTGAACATTTTAGCTTCCATATCAGTGTGAAAAAAACCCACAAAGCCCGGGGATCAGTATTTGCAGCCCACGTAAAGCAACAGAACCCCAAATCTGTTGACAGACAAGGAAGACGAGGAGCCCCAGGGCTTGGCAGTGAGTCCATGCCCTGCCTCCCAGGTGCCTGGCACACGAAAAAAAAGAGAAGTTTGTGCTGCAACCTTCAGGCCTCTCTGAAGTGGGAGGGGGGAGGGAGGGGCAAGAGAATAGTTTTGAGAGACAGAAAAACCTCAACCCAGCTGCAGCTGTTACACAAAGTTCTTTGAGGTATCTGTGCTCTTTTCCTTATGCATATTTGGGCCTTTGATTCCTGGAAAGAACTGATATATTCTTGCTTTAATTCACATTTGCTCAGCATTTTAAAGACTCCCCCTGCCAAAATAAATAAAATCTCTTGAAATGAAAATGCTGAGCTTTACCCAGCTTTTCACCTTTTCAAAGAAAAGAGCTTTTCCAGATTTACCACGAGGGGGAGGCAGCTGAAAAATTATGAGACATCCACTCTTAGAACTCATTTTTTTACGAAAAACACTGGGACATCCACAAAAAGAGTGCAAGCAAATCTGTTTTCAGCTTTAGAGAAAATATTAACCTTTTCATGTCTGTTATCAATTCATATCCTTTTAAGTAAGGTTTATTCTTTTATAAATCTTATTAACTGCAGTTAGAATAAAATTCAGCATTTCACCAGAGGAAGGAAGTCTGCTAATTGAAATGATGCTCTTGCTTCTATGTATGGAGTGAAATAATAGAAATTGCTTCTTCAGAATTAAAATCAACCCACAAACACATGCTGCATGATTCTTATGAAGTAGATAACAAAATCTTTTTAAATTTCAAGTATGTTATACTTCACACTGAATTACAAAATTCATACTTGTGTTAAAAAAAGCAGCTCTTTTCTCTTTCTGATAGAATATTCTACATACTTCAAATCGGTTTCCCTAACTAATTAATTTCCTGTGTGTCTGAAATAGAATTTTTAAGGAGATAACTATCAAAACTTTATGTGAAAAGTCTTTTAGTGATAACAGAGGACACCAAAAACCTTCTACTGTCCGCAGCATGATCAGACAAGGCAGAGAAAAAAGCCAGATGAGGCATAGAAAGGTCAAGTCCCTTCCCTGTGCTATCCAGCAGATCAGTAGCAGATCCAAAAATAAAAGGGGATAGTAATGTATCTCTTGGGTGAATTTTCTTGTTTAAGTGATGAAAATAAAAGGAGGTTTCTCTCTCTCAGTTTCCCTCTCTGATGACTGTACTTCACAGCCATGGACAATTCAAAGTCCAAGGTCAATGTGAGCATAGAGCTATGAAAAGCAGCTGGGGAACCCTTTGGGAACAGTAATTATGAGCCTATGAGAAATGGTCTTCTCCCCTGTGTGAGACATTAATATATCAAACACTGGTGTTCAATGGAAAGTCTTCAGAATAAGCCACCTTTGAGAGCTATAATGAATAACCTCGAAAGAAGCCCTTATAAAATCTTGAACATGCACAAGATACTAGCCAAGGGCTTAATAAAATACACAAGCCCCACATGCAAAAAAACAAGCAAAACAAACAGAAAGCTATGGCAACTCCAAACATAACAAGATGGACCTCATAAGGAGGAATTAACAGCAAATCTCTCAATAACTTGCCTTTTGTGGCCAGAGGTCTGCTATCTCCCCAGGGTATGAAGCACAGAGAAACCAAATTAAACTGTGGTTATCTGATGTCTCTAGTGAGATTCACTTCATCCCACGTCAGAGCTCAGTGGGGAGCTAAAGTCCAGGGCTGGGAGTCAGAAAGTCTGCGTTTGGTTCCCAGCTCTGCCACAGGCTTGCTGTGTAGCACTGGTCTACTTATTCAGCCTTTGTTTGCCTCAGTTTCCATGGCATAAAAAGTCAGGAATTGCGACAGTGCTGCAGCACAGGGCAATGCTGCAAAGCCCAGGGAGGGGCTGCTCGCACACCCACCAGGTCAAGGGGGGTAACCACTGTCAAAAGTGCTAGTTTCTAGATGTTCAGCATCACATATTTTTGAGTTGCTAGGATTCCTGGCAGGGTTACTCTAGGGATGGTGGACTAATTGATTGCTGGAAGATGTGGTGTTTCTTAATTGCAGGAGGTTAGAGTGCCCAAATGCCTACTGGTGGGGGGAGGAGAGACCAAACAGCAGTACCCCATCCCAGGAGCTCGAGGCCACGTTGCATAGCACAGCACTAAGAGGGTTGGATGAGAAGCTGTGGTCCCTCAGTGCCCCACTGAGCTGCCGGACTGTGTTTTCCAGATATCAGTGACCATGAGTTGCTCAAGCTGCAGGAGCAGCCTGCTCAGCCACAGAAGCTGAGACAGCATCATATGGCAGTGACGGTAGGGAACAACCGTGCAACATTTGTAATACATCACCACTGAAAAGGTATCTTCACTCACACGGTTACACGACACCATCGGCAGCAGAGCCAACCCCAGACAATGCACGTTCTATGTCTCCTGTGATCCGTGCAGTTTACAAATAGTGTCTCATGTCCTGGGGCAAATTCAATTTCACAGAAAAGGAATCTTGGAATAAATTCTGACACCCCAGTGCAGATCTGTAATGTCACTTGGCAAGGTCTCATCCCATCAGATGCAGTTGTTTCCCATATTACCACAAAAGAAAATCCCTACCTCCAGCCTGGTTTCTGAGGAAGCCAGTGGGAAGAAAAGACTGCAGCCAAAGGCAAAGGGAATGCACTTGGCCTGTAGGAACACAGGATAACAGTGAGCTAGAACCTGGCACAACAGTGAGATTTAGCCCAACTGAATTTCAAATCACATGGAGGAAATTCAGCAGAGCCTCTCCAATGCAGAGAAGATAAGGCAATAAGCCTGCAAAAAATGACTGCCTCAAAAGGAAATATCTGTAATAAAAACTAAATCCGTTTTAAAAGAGAACAATTAACAATTAACATTATTGCAAATTCAATCCTTCCCAGTCTAGAAATGTCATTAATAAAGCTGCCTCTGAGAGGTGTGATTCAAAGAGGTTCCCTCATCAGTCTCACTCTTATTTACTTTAAATGTTGAATCACAGAATCTTCGGATGGTTTGGATTCAAAGAGACCTTAAAGATCAGGTAATTCCAATCCCCTGCCATGGGAAGGGAAACCTTCCATTAGAAAGTGTCTTGATGTTATGAATTATGAATTATATTACTAAAATTGTTGTTACAATTGCCACAGAAGGAAGTCACCAGGACCTAACATCTTACCTGGTTCTGTGGTCAGAGCAACTACTGTGAAACCCAAGAGCCCACCTTTGAAGATACTGGGAATACTGGTTATAGCAGCTGGAGGAGGTTCTATGATGACAAACTAAGATGACAGGGGCCAAGGCAGTAGAAACTGATTTTCCCTTGCAGGCAGACAGGGAAGTGAAACGTATGAGCCTATGCTTACTCCGAAATAAGGCGGAATCAGCCCAGCAGGAGATGGAATGGCTGTAGTGGAGATGTCTTTCTTGACTACAGACCAAATATGGAAACGTCAGTGGATGCTACAGCCATAGGAACACCATACTGATTCCTCTGGGCATTTTCTCTCTGCCAGATCTACAATTTGTACCTCCAAGTTCTTCACTTCCTACTAACCCTTAGAGGAAGAGTTGAAAGAAGCAAGTGAATAACATTTACAATGTTCTCATCATCCTCAACACAGGTTCAAAGCATTTCTAGTTTCTACAGCTTTGAGATTTGTAGTCTTTCATGGAAGTATGAATTAAGGCTTGAGTTTGTCTCTTCAGAAAAAAATGAATGAATGAAGTGCTTCAGTTTTCTTCCATTTAAATAGACAAAAGTACTTGCCCTTGAAATAGGCAGTGATTATATTGATTGTAATGCACAGCTTGTGTCACAGGAACTGCTTTCTTTTTACTTACAGCCCCAGTCACATCTTAGCTCCTGTGATCCTTCAGGTCTTCTTTTTACCCTCTTTCTTTTTGACATGAGCTGTCATAGAACCTATCTGTGGCCTTTGCTTTCACAAGGTAATTTTTAGATGTTTCTAGGTTTCAGATGAAGATGTCATTTACATTTCACTTTTAGGAATAAAACAGGAAAAAAAAAGGAATACAATAAGATAAGACAATACAAAAAGACAATAGGAATACAATAAGACAAGATAAGGAGGCTGGGAAGCTAGAAGTGACAGAAATTTATAAATAAGGTATCTGGGTCATGACCCAGCAGAAAAGATCCCAGAGACCACAGGAATCTTCACAAATTGTTCAGTATGCATAACATAGCTCTGCACAGGGGACAATTCCCATTAATGACTTTGGCAGCTGAGATACATGCAGTGAGGACCAGTCCTCCAGCCTTCAGGGCTCTCTCTGTTGTGTGCCACTTGTAGGTCTGTTTTCCACTATTTGATTTAATGTTTTTGAAGTTGTTTGAAATTTGCTTGTAGAAAATCATTACAAGAGAATTGTATCAAGATGTGTTTTAATACACTTTATTTTTCCAGGCAGTCCTTCTGTCCACCTCCCAAGTCCCAGAATCATACTGAATACACAAATAAGAAACAGGGTTGTGAAATCACCTCCAACATAACTTAGCCCAGGCCCAGGCTCTAAAGAATGTGTTGTTCAGTCTGACCTACATCAGAAGGAAACGTAAAACCTGATCCCTGATACCCACACTGTGCTATGGGCAGTGAGCCAGTCTGAGCACAACCCTGTCACTGCATCTTACAATCTTTTTGCAGGGTGGTAATGTTTTGATCTGCTTTGTGTAGAATTTGAGAGCTCTAAATAAAAGCCAATTGTACCAACATCAATTTTTTCTTCATGGACAGAGTCAGTATGTTAATTATGGTAAAGGTAAAGATAACAGCATGAAAAAAGAAAAAAACCAAACAAAACTGTGTTCTCTCAAATTATACCTCTAAAATTTAGCCAGAACAACGTTCCACAGTATCTCAGAGACTGCAATGAAATTGCCACTGGAAGAAAATTGCCCCTACCACGACTATGTTGCAGACACTTCTAAACCTTGAACAATTTTGGCTATGACTTTTACTGTTTCAGTTCTGAATTTTACTGTTTCAGACAGTCAAGAAGTATCAGATGGCACACACAGACCAGGTACTTACCGGAAACAAAAATTGTAAGACTTAGCAAATGCTTCCTGACTAAGTGTGAGTTTGAAACCTCAGCATAAACTTTCTCCAGGTATTTATAAAATATTTATATCACCACTTAGAAACAAACTCAATTACGTGTACCTAGCATGATGGTGCTTGCACTTATAGCTGTGGTGTTATATACAACATGATAAAATACAATAATAATAGATCCAGTGTGGAATTAGCCTCCACACAAACACCTAGACCTCTTGTAGCTGGGATAGCACCTGGGCCTAACAAACAGCAGTTGAGACCGTTCAGCCTCTGGGAGTTTAAAAGCTTGCAAAGCCATTCAGATCCAATGAGAAAACCTGTGTTTTGAAAGAAAAGCTGTGTTTTGGCCAACTCTTCATCTTCTTGGCCAACTAAAGAGCATTCTGGTTTGGGCCAAATTAAAACAAGGTGTTGATCTACTTGGGGAGTCTGTACAATGTAGTTTCATACTGCCTTGCTTTACCATCCTAAATGCTATCATTGCTCAGACATGTCACTGTTTTTATTGCAGTAAGATGCAGATGCTCAATGGGTCTGACCCTTACACGAGCGAGGGTGAGCATGGCTGATGGCTCAGAGGTACCAGTCCTGATCAGCCACAGAGAGAGCAAACGAGTACCAAGGGAGCTGGAGGAGCAGAAACAGGCTGCAACTTTATGATATATAATGAAAAGCTCTGCCAGGGGAGGTTTTAGTTGGATATTAGGAAGAAATTCTTTACAGAGAGAGTAATCAGGCATTGGAATGGACTGCCCAGGAAAGTGGTGAATTCTCCATCCCTGGAGGTTTTTAAGATAAGATTGGATGTGGCACTTAGTGCCATGGTCTAGTAACCATGGCAGTAGTGGATCAAGGGTTGGACTTGATGATCTCAGAGGTCTTTTCTAACCCAGCTGATTCTATGACTCTGTGATTCTATGATTTCAGCTGCTACAGTGAGGCAGCCAGCAATATACAAGGCATACACAAGCAGAAATATTTCTGTGAGTACAGAATATAACTGATATTCCAGGTTTTAACCGGAACAGGGGGATTTTTTGAGGAATAGGATATGCATTTTTTTCTTAAATAGCCATTTTTATTAAAGTTGAATTTGAGCTAGAGGAGCTATGAAGGAAAAAGGAAGGGGGAATGCCTGCCTTACAAGACAATATTAGAAGTGTCTGGCTTAGCCTGAAGCAAGCGCTCATGGAGAAAAAACTATGATTACTCTCTATAAACACAGAAAAGTAGACCAAAAACAGAGGAGGGAAGGAGCTAATAAAATAAATCAGAAAAGCTTATTCAAGAGCACATGGGCACAGAGTGGCACTGAAGAAGTTTTGCTGGAAGTTTACAAAAGGGCTTGTAATGGAGAAAGTCAGCAGTATGTTCCAGTTGGAAGGGAAAAAGCACCAAACCAAACTTATTTCTAGGACCATGCTTGTTAAAGTCATCCAAACATTCTGTTTTACTGTAGTGGCAAAGGGCTTGAGTGTGAGGTTGGGTTACTTTACAGACCTAGACACTGAATTTAACAGGGATGCCAAAATTGGTCTTTTGCACCTCCTAAACTCCTTCAGAGGTTCAGTGTGACATGCCAGCTTTGCTCTGGGACCACCAGACAGCAGATTCAGCCTATACACGCACAATTGCAATTCAATTTTCAGGTAACAAGGGCAAGGGTGCTACTCTCCTAAGTATTTTGTCTTATCAATGAAAATATTTGTCTGGGAAGCAGAATATTGGGTCCTGGTGGGAACTCACCCTATCCCATATTCAGTCGGGTTAAGTACCACACGGCTCAGTCAGACAGAGAAATCAAGAGGTCAGAAGCCTGTGGGCAGAAGGAACCGCTGGTCCTGTCCCTGCTCCCAGGAGTCTCTGTAGTGTTACCAGACATTGGATAAGATATGAGAACAGCTCTGGGAGCAGAGAGGAGAGGCCAGGCCACTTCCTTTCCAGCTAAATGCCCTGTGCCCTGAACTAAAAGGTTATGTTTGTGCTCTTCCTCTCCTACAATACATCCTGAATTTTTTCCTGCAGTTTTCCCAAGACCAGTGCAGCTTGCTCAGTACAGAATAGTCTTGAGCTGGTGACTAAGGAGCTGTTGTTTGAGGGGAGCCACGGTTTCGAATGATGGACAACTGTTGTAATCACCAAGGTATGGGAAGTGAATCAGCCCCAGCTGGAAGTATAGCCTTAGGCTACTCCTATTTGCTAACTGACAAAGCTGTAAACAGCTTTATTCAAGAGTTGTAAGCCTCTAGCCCAGAGCCTATAAAGATCAAACAAATTTTGCCTTACCTAGTCTTAAATATCTAGCTTAAAATGAGGTACTTTGCCTTTTAGGCAATTCCCAGTTTTTAACTTAAGGAAGCAATAAAAGGACCAACAAAACTTCCCAGATAAGGTCCACCCCCTTTTTTATTCAATCTCAGCTTAATTTCTGGGAACAGACTGCAATAACCACCTCTCTAAGGTGTCTCTGCTACTCAGATTAAAACTCTGCATCTGCCCAACTCCCACTTCAGTGAACAAAATGTGAAAAACACCCCTCTTCTTTTTCTCCCAAAATACTACATGTTTTGGGGCAAATAATTCTGATATATGACTATAGTAGTACATACAAAATGATGAGCTAAATAAATCATAAACCTGAAAGACAACACCACTAAGAATCATTAGTCATACTTCGTGATACTTTTGTTTTTAAAACTGACAAGCAGAACAGGCAACACAGCTCCCAACACATGAAAGGAGATCACATGCTGTAACATTTAACTTCAAACAACATAACAACGAATAGGTTGTTGATCTGCATGATTGTTTAAGCCAGTGTCAGTGTTTCCAAACTTTTGGAGTAATGGGACCACCATTAATGCTAAGACCTTCTTGTGGACCACCATGTACCCTGTATCATCAAACTTCTAATTGAAAACACAACTGAAAGATGTTCAGTTTGGTTCTGCAGCCCAGCTGTGGACCACTTACCATAAGCTCATGGACCACCAGTAGTCTGCAAACCACAATTTGGTAATTATCTGTCCAAGTGACTCAAGGCTAGAAATGTGCTAGAAAAAGCAATGGAGGGGTACTAATGTCATTACGAAGATATTACACATAACTACCATATGGATACAGAGCTCTTTATACCACCCGCAGCTTTCCATGTGGGAACACTCTTCCAGCTCCTAATTGTCTTGCTAATGTCTCCCATAGAGTGTATTTTTGCAGGATATCCTGGGATTTGTTTATATGCATGAGCTTTGTGCCACAGCCAGTAGCTACAATTAAGGCATAATTATAAGTGGTAGGGCAGGGAGGAAAACTTGGCTACCAGTAAATTTCACAATCCATGATTCTTCTGCATCTCATAAAACAGTTTAACTGCGCTCCTTCTTGTTTGCCTCGTTGTTTAACTAGTTATGAGCCTGAGCTGTTTTTTCAAAGTCCCCAGGTCTCATGGGTCTGTATTTCAAGGCCTGGTTCTCCTCCGCACTTAGAGGAGGTGGAGCAGTGCAAACCAGAGATCCCTAGCCACAAATGACTACTTCGAGTCTTGCCCAGCTACAGTTTTCTTATATGTTTTGGGCATCCCTGAATTCTTGGTTTATGTTTTTAGGTTCATCCAAACTCTAATTACACATTGATCTTTGAATAGCAGATACTTGTTTAACCTGCCATAATACATGTACACACACGTACTCACATACACAGAGGATTTATCTACAGGACAGTGAGGTGCTGTGCAGAAATGCCTTAGCTATCTATAAATGACCTTGCTGAGGACTACACAGCACTGCACGGAGCCATGCTCAGAAACCTGGCAGACCTTAAAAGCCAGCCTTTTCTTTCCTGGTGTCGGTGGCTACCACAAGGTAGAGAAGCCCAAGTTGTCTCTAAACAAGCTTACTCAGATAGTACAAATAGAGTAGCCATGACCCTATGGAGCAGTGTAGGCATATTGTAAGTGGAATATTCTTTAATGCTAACAAACTTGAGGCTTTCATGGTGCCTTTGGAAAGGAAACTTCACATTCAGTTATTACTCTCTCATAGAGAGGTAAATAAGCACCAGCAAACTGTAAAGTCCCCAGGGCAGCAACAGGCTAAGATTATTCAAAGACCAAAGAGGCAAGAAAGGAGGGTTTCAAGCTGCCAGAACAAGTAAGTGGCCCTCTTTGGATCTCCTTGACCAACCCTAAGATGAACACTTGCAAATGCATTTAAAAGCTCAGAAGACATTTTATGCAAAATTCATCTTTGGCACTTTCTGACTTGGACTAGGTAAGGCTCTTTAGACAGTATTTATGGCTGCTTGGGAAGCAAACAGCACATTATCATTTGGATACAGAAAGGTTGGGTCGGTTGTTCTAAATTGCACAGAAAATCAGTGGCAGGGCCAACAACAAAGGCGAGGAGTGATAATCACATGTTCTATTCTCTTCACCCTACGCCTCCTTCCCAGTGCTGCAAAAGGCGTCTCACTTAGGCAAATACAGAGAGGGAGGGAGCAAGGAAGAATAAGATTAAAAACTCTGGAAAAGAGATTGCAGAGAGGAAGATGCTGGATACCACTCCTAAAAAGCTGTTGGACACATGGAAACAGCAGCAGTTCTCCCAGGCCAAGCCTATGGAGACAAATTTATCTCTTGTGCAACATTAGTGAAGGAAAGACACAAAGTTACTTCAAAAACGGATTTGAGACAGTAAACTAACGCATTTGGTTTGGGCTGTAGCAGAACTTGTCTTATTCTTCTTTATCCTTGACCTTTTATTGGGAAAAAAAAGATGAAAGTAGAACTGAGCAAATCTGTACTCTGGGAAAAAATAGATCAGCAGCACATGGCTTCATGAAATAGAAAAGCCATAGAGATTTGGGTTTTTTATACAAGGAAGATCATGTTGGTATACTTGGTTTACACAAACACCATGCTGATGCTAATGCTTGCTCATGGCACCCCACCATGATGTGCTGCTCCAACACTGCTCAGCCTCTGTGATTGAGAAATGAATGTGACATTTAATGAAACAATCCTAAGTCCCTCCAGAGGGGGGGGAAAAAAAAAAAAATCTGCTTTTTGCTTCCAGTGCTTCAAAGCACATGGGAACCTAATGATGCTCAGAGAATGCACCAGCCTGTGGGAAGCTGCTGGTGCAGACACTGAGCTTTATCAGCACACGTGACACATCATAGGAGTTTGTGCCTTACCACACACCAGCCCCCACAACTGGGCTGGCACGCCTCCAGTGGGTACTGAGGGCAAGGCAGCCCAGCTTCCAGGGAGGTGATGGATGGCTCTGTGTCCCTCTGCATGCTTGCAGCTCTCTGGGAGGAGATAGCCAGCTCTTATCTTCCTGACAGGGAATTTAAACTTTTTTTTTTTTTTCATCTTTCTCACAAGCTGTTTTTGGAATTTGGAAGCTTATGGGTCTGTTTTACTCATGATACCTCAGATCCTGCTTGGAGGAAGTAAAGCAAGAAGACCAGACCTAATCTCATTTTATTTCACCCAGGAAGCTCTTTGAATTCAAAAAGCCTGTGAAAACCCCAAACAAACAGAAAGAAAAGAGAAAAACCCACAAACAAAGAAATCCAGCTTTATTTGGGTTTCCCCAGCCATGTGTTTAACATGTTTCTCAGCTGCACAGCGCTGCTCACTGAGATGATATTTCCTCAGATATCTTATGACTCACTGAGCTGCATAAACTATGTTTGCCATTCGCTAGGGCACCAAGTTTAGTTCATTTCTATCCCCTTGCATTCTTCTCCTTATTTACTTTTCCCAGTTGCCTGACCAGTAACTTCTTCCATCTCTAACTATGCCCATCGTGACCTTCCAGGAAAATGAGACTTACAAAATAGTTTTTTACCATGTTTCAGGGCAGGTTTTGGATCCCTGTATTCACTTTCTTTTCCAAAAGAAAGCTTGAATGTCCATTCCCTCATTTTTCAAATTACCAAAGTCAAGTAAAATGTACTGATCTTGTTCTTGACAATACAAAGCAAATGATCCCACTGTTGTTTTCATCCTTCCACTAAGCCTGTTATTACTACCCACTTTCTAATGCAAACTTCTCATGATCCAGTGCATTTAATGGACATACCTGAAACTGCATTATTAGTGCATTAGAAAGTCATATGCCCATAAAATGGCAGTGGCATCACCCAGTTACAGAACATATGAAGGTTCAGCTGCTTAAAAAGGGACTACTTAGAGGGAGACAGATAAGTGGTCTGCAAACGCTGATACTTTCACAAGTTTCTTTCTTCCAACCCATCTCAGCAGCTGATTCAGTGTATTTTGGGATCTCCTCACACTTTCTCCTCCAGAATCAGTGCCTCTGAGTCCTGCCACAAATTTTCAAAGTACTTTCCTCTTGAATTAGTTTTAATTCAGACCAAAAAAAAGTCCGTTTCAGAAGAAGAAGCAGATTGAATTCCCAAGCTGCAGTTAGTTTTCACTCTGCCAGGGAGCTAACAAGGAACTCTTGAAGTCCCTCTGTGGGACTTACTGTCCCCATCAGTGTAGACAGGGTCTTCAGATACATCTCCTGCCCCTAACACTAGAACAATAGCAAGGGATAGCATATTGACCTGAGTCCCCATCTCCCCCTGCTCCCTGTGGCACAGCAAGCTGTGGGGCAGGGAAATACCAATCATCACTCCACAGGACAACTGAAAAGCAAAGGCTGTCTTTGAGACATCTCATAGGAGTCTCCAGTCTAGGCCAAGAGATATCTGTCCTGAAGTCTAAAATCCCAGTTTGGGTAACTCCTTCAATCAGCAACTTTCCTAGTCAGTGAGGGAGCTGCCCAGGCTCTGCTGCATCACACCTCAGAGCTCTGCTTGCTCAACACCAAATCAACAAGCTCCTACTTAAACCCTAACGGGACCCAAAAATCACACTTGCCTGGACAGGATGGCTCTTTTTGAGGTCCTTCAGCATGGACATCTGGGCTCACCAGAAGGATAGGCCTGACCCAAAAATTCAGCTAAAGGCATTTTTTCTGGAGAAGCAGCTGGAGCATTGAGTGCAACCACAACCCACTTTCTCTGTCTAGAGGACAAGGCACATGTCCAGGAAGTGGGAGCTGAGGCTGTGGACCTTCCTCAACCTGAAGTGAAGCATCATCAGTCTTCATTTAACGGATCAGGAAATGAGGGAATTCTGTTCTTTGCAGAATCTAAACCAGGGGACTAAAAGGGAAAGGTTCTTTTTCTCGTGCCAAAACTATTGGTTTTCTTCCCCATCTCTGAGTTTTCATATGGTTTCATATCAACTGCTTCTCAAAAAAATCCAACATTCTGTTTTAATATTTTGAGGTTTAAAAAGGAGGGGTTTAGCTCAGTGTACTAAAGAAGAAAAGCCTAAAATATTGAATTGATGAGGAATAGCAGTAAGCTTCAAATGATTTTTTTTCTAATAAAAAAGGAAAAATCCCAAGGAGGCTAGAATCAAAAAATGCACCACTGTCTTGCCATTTCTCTTATGCAGAAAGTTATGGCAAATATTAAAAAACAGTGTGATATAGCAATAATTAAAGAAAATTAGTGCAAATTGTAATGTACGGCATGTAAAATCAAGAAGTGCCTAGTCTAATGAATGTTTTGACATCTGGAAATCAGTTTTCTTTCCATATTATTAAAAAAAATTTGCAATATTTATGTGGAAAAAAACTCAAATAGTTATTCTGGAATCATAAGATATTTCTTTTCAACAAAATTGCTTTGCTTCATTTGATTAACAATGGCATACCACATTTTAAAAACAGGGAATCAATGTTAAAGCAGTCTTTTTTAAACTAGAAAGTGCTTTCTTCCCAAGAAAGACAAGCAACACATTTCAAGCTTTATCTAAATGGCTCAATTTATATTTCCCCAAAGCAAAACTTTTTCAAAATGATCACTTTCTCGGGGAAGACTTCGATTTTGAAATTTGGTAAAGTGAAAAAAGTTTTTCACTGGAGAGGTTTTGACCTGTTCTCCTGACTTACTGAAGGCAGACAGAGGCACACCACTCGCGCCAAACAGCCGCACAAACCTACCAAGGTTAGAACACTTCACCACATGTTCTGCCTTGCCTGCAGCTGACCTCCTCCTGTGAATTAAATTGCATAAATATCCTTCAGCCTATGTGTTCAAGAGATGCTGGTGCAGCTGAATGACCACGTCTAGGAGTCATTCCTCAGGCTAGACCCACCAAAAAAGCTGTGGGCAGCAGCTACGGGGCAGCTGGTCCCCAGGCTGCCCCCATTACCTGGTGTTTGCCTGCACCTCATGTCTCACCTTGGGTCTGTGGCAGCCCAAGGCAGCAGGGGAGGACCTTGACCAAGGACTCTATGTCTTTCCCAGAAATAGCAATGGTGGCCTACCTCTCCGTGCCTGGCAAAGAAGTTCAGCAGCCCTTGCTACTGCCAAAGTGGCTCAGTCTCCAGTCAGGGACTCAAAAGCCATGATTCAACCCCTGCAGCTGCTGCGGTTAAAAAAAATCTTAATTACACAGGAAAATGTGCTTGAAATCGTGACTTACATTGGTTCAGTTCACCCCTGCCTGAAACCAGAGTAAAGTGGACAAAAGGAAATCACAATTCACAGTCAGTTTTGCCCATCTGCACCAGCCTTATCAAGATGTGGCACCATTTGGTGGCTGGGAACCAAAGGCTTTTTCTGAAACAGAGAGAGTCATAACCAAGAAATTTCTCAAACTACACAGATTTTTTTCACAGTTCCCTTTGTTGTGGTCTGTATTAGTTGCTGCTTTTCTAACCCACTCTCTAAGAAACTACTGCTGCTGATACCTGTGTTTAGCAAGCACTGAAGATTTCCCTAACATATGCTCAAATTATTTTTTTTAACTTGTCGTAGGTAGCTATGTCCAGAAACTTGAAACCAGGGACAAACTCTGAGACAGATCAACTTGCAACTATTACGACAATTGCCCTTGCTGTATAACTATGTTTAAACCATACAAATTAATCTTTGCAAATGTAGGATACATTGCTTCAGCAGCTGTGTTTTGAAGACATTGTGGACTTTTTACTGCAAGCAGACTGGAAATTACTTTCATCGTACTGTTTGGAAAAAATAGTCAAACCTCAGGGATTACTAATGATGTGTAAATAAACCAAAGTTAGCATTCTGGGGAAGGAATAAACAGTAGCAGTGCTTGAGATCCGATGTGGTGACCCAGGCAATGATACTGATCAATGCCTTCCTGGAGGAGGAAAAATTAGAGAGTGTAGAATTAGAGGCACCATTCATCTTAAAATGAATAGAGCCTTAAGCTAAACAGAAGGCAACAACCTTATAAGATCATAAAAGGGCTTTTTGTTCACCCTGTACCATACCTCCTTTCATTGTGCAAGGCTGTTATCATCTTTCATTAGTGGCCCGTTGGGCATAAAATTTTTATCCCATGAAACATGAAGATTTTTATGGACCAGATTAAGACTATTAAATTAAAATCCTGGATGCTTAGCAATGAAATATGGCTGAGGAGAGAAGTCTGAAAGCACACAAGAAAAAATCAAATCCCTTGGCAGAAAGAATAAGCAAATAAATACTTTGTGGCTGGATGAATGTTATGCTGTGTTAGCCTTCCGGAACATAAGCTCAAGATGGGCATAGGAGAGCCAATTTAAATTCTTTTCTAACTCAGAGGCAACCACACTGAGATCTAGATTGGGGTCTCATCTTTTCTTTAAAAACATGTCAATTTATTTTACTGAAATATTCACTACTTCTGGAACACAAGACAAGTAGCCACAACTACTAAGCTGGGGAATGCTTATTGCTTCCTCTCACTGCAGGAATCCTGTAGGATCCCTATGGTGGGAACAGCATCAGCAGGAGCACAGGAGACATCGCAGAGTGGTCTGCCCATTCCTTCAGCAGGAGCACAGGAGACATCGCGGAGTGGTCTGCCCATTCCTTGAAGGCTGTTGCATGTGCCTGGGGAGAGGCATTTATACAGAGGAGTTACAGCAGAAGAGTGGACTGAACATTGGTCCTCAAAACCTCTGCAGTTGTGTTCACCGCCAATCCATGGGGACAGGCTTCCATACTGCCCTCTTTCCTGCCTCGTGTGGGTGTGTCCTTCCAGACCACACTTTCTGTTGTTGCTCTCTGTGATAGATGATCAAAAAGGAGATAAGAAGAAGATTCAGCCCCAAAATCAAATCAGGTTAATGGATTAAAGCATCGTGATAATAATCACTTGGGTGAGTCTCACGGCAAGCCCTGCTCTCCTGCAGCAACGGGCTGTGCAAAGCTGGTGCTCTCCTCTGAAAAGGAACAACTCACTATTTCACAATTGCTCTTCTAGTTTGTTCATAATAAGGCAAGAAAAAATTATAATTTGTTTTTTATCACAAATCTTCCACTCTTCTCTCAGTACTCCTTACTGGCAACGGACAAAAGGCAGGGGGAAAGGTATTTCTTATCTCACTTGATCAGGGTAGAGAGCATCAAGAAACACCTTCAGTTTGAGAAGGAAGGAGGAGATTCAGCAAAGGTAAGTAGGAAAATAAATTGTAAAGGACTAGAGAGCACACAGTTCTTGCAGGAATAGACATGTAACAACACCTACAGAAACTCTTAGTTAAGAAATACAGCACACAACTGGAGGCAGTACTGGCATTAGGCTTGTCTTGACACATAAAAAGGAAGGAATCGGAGAGGCTGGTTTGCTTTAACTGCATGTAACAGAATGAAATCCACACCAGCAATTCTATGTACTTAGTGCTTTCAAGAAATCAAATTACACAAAGCTGAAAACAATTATGAGCCAAATTATTTCAGAGAAAGAATTCAAACAGGAAAAATGCCAGTGATAATTGGGAACTATTTAAACACAATTTACAAAGTGCCCCAAAAGGCACATTCTCAAATTGCACAAAAAAGGTCAAGCAGAGTTAAAAACAAAAACAAAACAAAACAAAAGCACAAGCTCGCTTAGAGAGGAAATTAAATCAGCTTTTGTAAATGCCTCCACAAACAATCCCCCTCCACAATTCTCTCAGCAACAAATTCTAAAACAAAGAGAAATCACATATATCATCATTAATAAGGAAGGAACTGCTGATAACAACTGTGTATCAGATATCAGCAAAAGTAGGTGACGGGAAACAGTGGGATGCAGAAGGGGGTGTATGGCCACTGGAATGACAGTAGGAAGGGCCTTTTTTTTTTCCTAAGCATATCAGAGGAAAAAGGCCTCCTAAAAGCAGTAATTATTCACTGTTAGTAAAAGTGGGAGAACGATAGAATCACACTTCTAGGATTTCTTACTTGTTTGTTTTTCCATTTGGAGGAAAAGAAAATTCTTAGTTCTGTGCTGTGCTGATTGGCATCCTGCTGAAATGTAATCATGAAAAAGGGTATGAAAAATAGACCTAAATGAAGTGGTAAGCCCATATCACTTTCAATCAACTGTCTCACCCAGGAATTAAGTTTTTAAACAGTGATTTTCAGTTTTTGAGAATATCAAGAAACATACAGGACAATCAGAAGATTTAAGTTTGGCCAATTTTCAGAGGAAGTGACCAAGGACAATTGAAGGAATTACAGATTTATCTGCCCGGCACTGAGTACAGGCAAAATAACAGAACAGCTGTGATAGGACTGAGTTAGAAGAGAACTGGGAGTGAAGGGCAGGCAAGAAACACAGTGAGTGGCAAGAAGTATATGAGAAATAAATGTTGCTAAACAAACACACATCTTCTTTCTATTGAGTTTACCAATGTTGTTCATAAAGGTCATAACACTGTCACTGCGTACTTACATCTCCATAAGGAAATTTTAGTTTAGAACAGAAGAATGGGGGGAAAGTAATCCAACAGTAGAAATTCAATCTGTTGCACGCAAAATATGTTTAGAAACACTGATGCAAAGGCACACTGTTCAGTGCCTCAGGATCCAGAAGACGGTGCATGTCAGTCAAGGTGTGAGGATGGACCTCTCCTGGCTGTGTGCACAGCCCTGTCTCAGCACAGACCCCAGGTTAGGCGAACAGTGCTCGTGGGGTCTCAGAGGGTGCATGTTAGGAGGAAGAGGCTGCATTGTCAGCTGTGCAGGGTGATGGAGATGCTCTATAGGTGACCCCTCTCCCACGCTGCAGATTTGTCCACCTCTACACACCAAACCCACAGCAGCATAGATTGTGTGCTGAGTTACAAAGCTGTTCTCTGAGCACCTGGGGAGCCCAAAAAGCAACACAAGTAGGACCTACCCAAGGCCATATATGTTAAATACTGAACCCAGGCCTCTGAATTGCATGTCAATGCCTGGTCCCCACAGCTGGTAGCAGTGGATCAGGCAGAGATGGACAGCATAAGTGGGGCCAGCACAAAATGTCCTTCACCCTTCATGTCCATCTCCCACAGTCCTGAACTTGGCAGGGCCTAGGACCTCACACAGCCACACAACCTCTTGGGTTTTGTAGGCTTTCTGCCAGTTCATTTAGCCTCTAATGCAGCCTGACACCCCACCTTTGAAAGACTATTGATATTAGTGCTGGTGCTTGCTGGAAATACTGCCCTACTGCATCTTTAAAGTGACTGCAAAGTCCAGACTTCTATGCTAACTTGACCCCTGGCATTTACAATGATTTCCAAGAAGTCAGGCCATGAGAATAGTGGTTTTAAATTGCTGTGACAGATGGTATATATTTGGATCACAGCTGGTTGAATGTGAATATGTTACATTCTTTTGAAAGGGTTTGGCTGAACAACAGAAAGAAATGCTACCAGTTTGCCTCGTCCTGGTTGCTGCACTGTGGGTCAGGCAGAATCATTTTGGGGAAGCCAGATGGCATCCTCTCCAAAAATCCTGGGAAGGGGAGAAAACTGTAGATAGGAGTATGTGGTGAGCAGAGGGAATGTCCCTCTTTCGGCAAAGCAGGAGCCTTTCAATAGAACCAAAAGTGGGACATGCATCAAGATGCTTCCCCTAGATGCTGAGAGGGGACTGGCAGGGTTGGATGCAGTTGAAGAAGCTGGTATATGCAGCAGGATTGAGCCCAGGCTTGAAGGGAAGGACCTGTCCACAAGGACACAGTGAGCAAGAGTGAGATTTGTTGACAGACTTCCCTAATTTAATCCCAAATTTCCTTGAAGTTTTCTTGTCATGGTTTCTCTTCCAGTAAAACCTGGCCATGGAGTTCACAAGCTCCTGTGGCACCTGGGTGTGCTCACTTTCAGGAAAAAAGCACACACCCTCCCAAGAGCACTGGGTATCATCTGCTCTTCTGGCTGCCAACATCACCATGAGCCAAGGCTCAAACCCAGACCAAGGGCTTTTCACTCATTGCTGCATTTCCACCCTCTCCAGACTAGTTTTTTTGCATTCAATTTTATTCATGGGGCGGTGGGGTGTGTGGAAATACTACCAAGTTCTATGAGAAGCCTTAAAATAATATTTTCATGGCATATCCTCCTCAGGAACAAGAACAAAATCAAAACCAAAACCAAACCAAAACAACAAGGGGGAAAAAAACAAACAAACAAAAACACAACCAAAGGAGTATTAAGATAGTTGCTGGCTAGAAAAGGAAGAACTGCAACCACAGACACATTTCTACAAAACAGGGCTTTGCTGCCTGTTTCTGCCACATTTAAGGAACAGCCCAGAGAGGAAATACTGGGAAATGACCGGTATGTTGGACATTATGATCTTAAATTCTATAATTCTATGATTGTGTGACTTCTGCAATGAGAAGCTGAGGCTGTGGTTGAGGCTGCATCTGGCTGGAGGCCCTGCCCAGACTCTTCACTGCAGAAATACCCTCGGCCAACAGTGGCCCCAAAATGTGGATTTCATACAGGTTGGATGCAAGGTCCCTTTTTCATTTTGTATACAAGATGAGATTTCCAATTTGTGGTACAAGTATCTCTAAAGATAATTTGCAAACATGTTCCTGAGCATGGTTTGATCCTCCCTGCCTCAGTGCCCATCTGATCTGGGATCTGGGGCTGCTTCTGCCACTGCCACCCCAGCTGAGGCCAGCTCCAGTGGGAACCCTTGGAAGGTAATGGGGCAAACTGCTCAGAGGGGCATGCAAGGCCTGGAAACAAGAGGGTCTGGAAATATAGCCCTAGTTCTGTGTATTTCTACACAGAAAGGAAGACTGGATAAAAAGCTCACCGAGCTTTTATTTGCAACCAGTGTGTTGCTCAAGGAGCGATGCTTCTGGTGGGGTCCACTGCACGGGCTTCCCTCGCCTCTTGGGATTTTCTTCACTTCTTATGACTTGTCTCTACTGCGAGCTCCCTCATCTCAACCTCTTACCCTGCCAAGGTGACCACAACAGCATTTCTCAGAGAAAGACAAAGAGATGGGAGAGCAAAGTAGTTGGGCTCTCTTTGGAAACTATTCTGACATGCTTCCAGGTTTAAGCCCTATCCAGGCATAGTTATTTCTCACTCTAACAATTACTTCAAGGAACATTACTAATGAAAATTTATTACTTTAAAATATGCCTTGCATAGCTTAAGAAAATTTTAGCTGGGAGACTTTCTCTACTAAAACATTTAGGAAACTAAGGATTTTAATGTTCCGAATTAATCTTTTAAGATGAGAAAAAGTAGGACTTGATTTTAGCCTCCCAATTAAGAAAAAAACCTCAAAAAACATGAGCTGCTACTTGATTTTTGTTCTGAAGTAATTTTATTTTCTTAAGACATTAACTTTACTGATATATTTGAACAGATCTTAACACACAAATAGCTGGAGCTGCATATGTAAAACAGGTTAAGAGGTATATGAAAAGATGCGAGCTCGATATTTATATCTTTTACCTAGATGCTACTTAACATTTTACAACTTTAATACCTCTTACACGTGTATTTTATCTTTTATCTCATGGGAAGCAGTGATTTTAATTCAACATTCAAAGAATATTTAAAAACTATTTTGAGTGTTAAGTGCTTAAAAATCTTCCATGGTTCAACATATAAAGTTTCATTTATACTAAGAAGAAATCAGCTGAGATGAATGTACCACATAAAATATGGGGAAAATCCTATTTTGAAAAGCATTTGCAAGTGAGGTGTGTGGGTTTAGAGAAGTTAAAGAGGCTCTTTAACAAGCTTTGAAACTTGTGAGCTAAACCAGCACCAGCACAAACACCACAGGGCAGGCAGCAGGCAATATCAAGATAGGACTCAAAATACCAAAATCGATTTTGCCCTTTTCCCCCCTCCCTCTTTACTTTGCAGAAACGTTTTTCTCAACTCCCTGAACCTCAGACCAAGGCACTTTATCTAATCAAAGGAATGTATTGTCCAGTAATTTACAATTTATAATGCCAAACCTCCCATCAACAGACAAAGATTTCTTGTTTTGTTTGGTTTTTACTGAAAGCTCACTACCTGGTAGGCCATGAACTACTAAACTCACTACACACTAATCAGTGCTGTTTTTCAGGCACTCTTAAGGATACATCACTATTTTCTCATTTCCTTTTTTATGCTATTTTGCATGATCAATGAATATGAGAATTTACTGCAGGTGAGCATACTAAGAACAACAAAATAAACAAGCAAGAGGCCCCCTAAACCCATGTATTTTGGAATAAACTTAAGCTAAAGGAGAAAAACATTATATTTTGGCATGCAGAAGCTATACAGGAATGTAATGGGCAAGTACATTTATTAATATAATTTGTAGATGACAGACATAACACTTACTTATAAAAATCAAGGTTGTTTTCAACTACACTTTCCTGGAAAATCAATCAACATTATTTTTAGCACAGGTTAGGAACTGGAGTAATGATTGAGTGATTTGCCAAGGACATGGTTAGACAGAAATCTGGAAACAGTGATTTCTTTCCAAAGGGAATTTGTATCAGTCACAGCTGGAATCACTATGTAGAAGAGTTCAGTTTTATAATTCATGGTGTAAGAGATCAAACAGATTTGAATACAAAGCCTCCTACTAACGTAGTAACAGGAATTACCTTAGAGCAGACTTCAGACTTACACTGGGATTGCAGTAGGATAGAGCAGACAAGCCAAAAGATACGAAAGGATTCGCAGTTTATAAATATTTTTTACTACACCCCAATGTATTTCCTCTCCAAAGTAAAACACAATGTTGAGAAACACTTTACAATTTTCACACATGATCAAGGGCCTTCAAAAATCAAAGGGATTTAGGAATACAGATGTGAACCAAGCACACACAAGTATCCTGCTGGATCAGATGCAGACACAGATTTGATATGGCTGATTGAATCCACATTCCAATTACAGGCACATGTTTGAAGCCAAGGCTGTCACATGGTACAAATATATCCATGGTACAAAACCCCAGTATTTTGGTGAGGATTTGTTCTGTGAAGGGTTTGATATCTATACAAAATAGTTAGGAAAGATAGAGATGATAAGAAGAGTTTTATCCTTTGCTAGCATCTGGCTTTATCTAGAAAAATATTTTTTAATTTCATTTTAATTACAGCTACCTAAAGGCCATGTTTTGTCCTCTATTTTCAGCTGGGAAGATTGTCTAGGCACCTTCCATACTACCTGGTCACTGCTGCCACTCAGTTCTGGCTTTCAGAGGCTCTGGATGCAGCTCTGGTCCCAGAAAATGGTAGATGAGACATGCTCTTCCTGTGCATCTGGTCTGGGACTTGGGATGTACTGAGGTGCTGCACTGATAGCTTCAGCATATTCAGAGCATCCAGGATGGCCAGGCAGGTTCTGACAGTCTGACTCTCACTGCACTCATCTTCTCAAATGCCAGGCTAAATTACAGGAGCCTCCTGGAAATAAACAGCATCAGATGAATGACTGGTTCTTCCTCTTCATTTAACCAGCCTTCGAGGCCCCAGAGTTTTGAATAACTGGCCAGGCCAGAAGGAATCAACTGTTACTTCATAGGATTCTAGCTATCTTGCTGTAGCAGTCAGAGTTCATTTACCCTTGCAAAAAAATTATTCTGTGTGGCATTAAATGCTCATCTTTCCTAGAAGTGTCCGGAGCACTGGAGTTCGTTTTGGTTTGAAAGGAACTTCTTGGAACTGTTTTACACTTATAAATTTACTAATTTATACAGTTTGGGTAACCAGGACAATCTCAAATTTTAACCACACGTAGGACCAAGTGTAAAACTGAACTTCTTTTTCCCTAAATAAATGTGTTTGCAAATGGCTTGACAATGCTCTACCTAGATAGAGAGGACAGAAAATAATTCACAGTGAGGAGTCATGATCTAAAGATAATTCAGCATAAGATGATGATGAAAGTCAGAAAGAGATTAAGCACCTCTCAGAGGGAAAAAATGTTTTTTACATTACAAAGAGAGGGTATCAAAGAAAGCACAGATGAATCAGATAATAGTAGGAGCTTTTTCATTGAAATGTTAAGCACATTTTGAAGAAGAGATCCTGCATACACTGACACTTGCAGTGAAGTGCTGCAAAAATGCCTTCTTCTGTTCTCCTGGTCTTGAAAATATACCCATTGAAACGGTAAAAACAGTTAACAGAAAAAAAATGGCATTGCCTAAAATGGGTTTGTGAGGGCTCAGTGAGAGGATCTTCAGCTAGAAGCAAGGTGTGAAACAGCAAGGAAAATGTTTGGTGCAGAAAAATGTAACAAGAAGGAGGTCTTTGGGAAAGGGAAACAGACTACCAGTGAAGTGTTAAACCTTAGCTCTTGGGTCATTTAAAGTGAAGTGAGAACACACCACAGGGAACATTTGCACAGGCAAGAATAAGACCATCTAACAAGGATTTTCCTTTAATAGTGTGGGGTGCAGTGGAAGATGCTGAAATTGCATTCCTATCAGGCCCACCACTCCTCAAGGTTGGTTGTTTTCTTTCAGAAAAATGTCATATACAGGACATAAAAAAGTGCATAGATGCCAAAACTACACCCAGTGTCTGCATCTTCTGCTTCCTCCTGACTAGGAGGTCTGTGATCCACCAGCTAATGCATCTGTGAAGGTCCTCACCCAAGGAAAACACCATCACCAGGTGGACCATCACTTATATCTATGGCACTTGCTGGACCCAGATTTTTCAGACCCAATGATTATGTGACTTGAAATAGGTCCACAGAAACAAAGGCTGCTGAAGGTAGATGACAAAAATGATGCAATCACATTACCAGGCCAGAAATACTTGGCACTCTGGAGAAGAGTGTGTTTTTCATACACAGAGCACTCTCAGCAGTTGCAATAAACAAATATCTGGCCTTAGGCAGCTCTTGAAATACTTTGCTGAACAGAGTTGTGCAGTGCCAGGACCTTATTTTCAGGTCTATGAGCAAGTGATGCTCAAGTCATATGGCTAATGGAGCAAGTAAGTAGTCAGGAAACTGCCTTAAAATGTTGTAAAATTATTACCTCAATGTATACAAAATCCTCATGGCTTGGACTGAAGCTCTCTTAAGCAAGAGATAGTTAGAATTATAGAACGATATGGGTTGGAAGGGAACTTTAAAGGTCAGCTCCCCTGCAACAGGCAGGGACAGACCTAGTTAAAAGAATGCACAGCAAAAAAAGTTGCTTAAATCTGGCCCACTGCCACTGATGACATTAAATACTCTACAGATATACTCATTTCTACTTTTCATGAAGAGTGGTAGAGGTTTACTTTGTTAACACTTGACAGCCCCTCAGCTGAGCCCCCAGTCACTGCTTCTGGGAGCAGCCCCAGCATGAAATGCCAGGAGATGGGCTGAGCTGACAACATACAGGAGCTTAAGTGGTAAAGCCATACTTTTGGGTGGCAGTGTATCATTTAACAGCCTCAGCCTCATAGCACTACAGGACAAGCCTGCACGAACATGGGTAGCCGAATTAGTTTGAAGCATTAGTAAATGTGATTTAAAGTAATCAGGCTGCTTTGTGTCTGAAGCAGACAAGGATCATCTCACCTAGTTCCAGCTGTCCCAAACGAAAATGTCCATAGTCCCCACCAGATCAACTCAGGCCCTAAATCACTAATTACCACTCTTTTTGGTTTTCTAACTAGGCATACCTTATGTTGCTTCTTAATCCATTTCCAAATAAAATGAGCCAAGTGAGCAAATCTCTGGCTTTTAAACCCTTCAATGAAATAAACTGTTCCTCCTCCTGCAGTGGGTTAGAGGAAAGCAATTCTGCGGGCAGTGAGGAAACAATAACCTCTGTAGTGAGAGGAGGCAATAATTTCTTCAGCCAGTTCAGTGCAGCTAAGAGTCTGTGTCCAAAGCCCAGGAACATCACATGATGTGCTTCTGCAACGCCAAGAAACTTGTGCTGAAGCTGGTGACTTGTTAAACCATTCTAGGAAGTCCCACAAGAATATATCCTTAGGCAAAAACCAACACTAAGTTATGTGGGGATGGATTGAGTGGCTGCTGAAGAGTTATTCTCTTTGTGCAAGCTTTATTTGTTAGTGTACATTTAATTATGAGAATGGAAAATACAGTCCTCTCAATGACATCCATATTATAAAACTGGAAATAAGCAAAGGTACTCAGGGCATAAAATATAGGTATGTGCTCCCATAAATCTAAATCCATAAAATAAATACAAATATTAAACAAGCCTCTTTTCCAGAAATCAGTTGTAACAGCTTGTTTTTTCATTCAGAAGAGACGTTCTTGCAGGTTAAAAAAAAAAAAATTAAAAAATATCAACAAATCAAGAAAAAAATCTTTTGGGAAGGACTGGGTGGATTATTCAAATACCAGTGAGGAAAGCGAGCTTGGAGCTTGTTAAGATAAGAATTATGTTGACACAAAAGGGATAAGAAGATATAATCTGACTATGAACACATTAAGACTTGCCAGTTTTTATCATTACGGTTCTGGATCCAGCTTTCACTTAGAGCGGTGAGGCCAACAGCTTAACTCCACCAGAGCTGCAGCTTCTGCAGCTCTTACTAGACCAGCTGCCCTCAGCATAAAGTTAGGATGCAGTGATTCAAACAACTCACTGCTGAAAGTATTTGTGCACTCTATCAAGTGAAATTCAGAAGTGCCGCCCTTAAGACTGTGGAGTGTGAGGTACTTTTTTCTCCGTCAGGTAATGCTTATGATAGAAGCAAAGCTCCAAACTGTGCCCCATCCTAGACTAGCCTTGTGCAACCTACTCAGTTCATACTTCATGCTGAAATTTTGGGTGTGATTTTCCCTGATCCTCTGTATCTTCAAATTATGTAAGAGTAGAACAAGCTAGAAGTTTCAAATCCTGTTCAAGCCCTGTGGTATGTGCTGTATTATCTTACAAATGACAAACCTTTAAGTATTTACCCTCATGAATACCCATCTGCCTTTACAAATTCCAGGGCAAAGAGGGAAGAGCTGAGGATCTCAGACCTTGTCTGCTAGTCACTCTGTGTAGTGAATCCATCATCTCCAATGGATCATCCTGGGATCTGCGATGTAGCCCACAAACAGCAGTGCTGAATGGGTGTGAGATAGCACAGCGGTGTGGTTGTTCTCCTCTTCAGTTATACAGCAAGAAAGAAACACACAGCATCAACCCCAGTACAGGCAAAAGCAAAGGGGCTATTTCTCTTCTTGGCTTTACTAATTTTCACTTCACCCTTTCCTACTTCCTCATAAACCTGCTCCAGATTACTTACAGTTTTGCTTCTCATGTGCAACAAAACACTGTTAAAAAGGAAGCAAATGCCTACGTGGAAACAGAATTTTCCTGAGGAGCTGTACAAAGAACACAAGTCTCTGAGGAAATTTTCTACAACTTCAGCACAACATTAAAATTAGGCACAACAAAGCCTTCTGAATCGCGTACTTCTGCAACTTGTAAGACAATAAGACAATTAACGTGGAGTTTGTGTTAATTACATTATTTAATGCACAACTGAAAGGTGCTGAGACAGACTGGTGGTGAGAACCTGACTAGGTCAGAGTAGAAAAGGAGAAGCCTACAAAGGATGGCTAAGAGGGAAGAGGAGTGTAGAGGGAAGAAAGATGAAGCAGTAGGCAGATTGTGAGGCAATACCCCAACCTTGGAAAAGAGATGTGAACAGCATCAGATAATGGCCAAGGGGAGATCATCTCCCAGCCAAAAACCCAGGAAACTATCTAAATTTTTTCTTTGTCTTTAATTGATTGAAGTTTTTTCAACAAATATTCCAAGGATAAAGTTTAAAATGGAATTGACTACATTGAATTTGGGGTAACAACTGGAAGAATAGCTCATAATTTTGACCACAGGAGGGCTCCCAGGTTTCATGAATGCATATGGAACCCTTTTGAGAAAGTCTAGAATTAGATCATGAGGCATGGAAGGTGAAAGCCATGGAGGTGCCCCCTTAGTTCAATCTGGATGCCTGCTAGTCCATCTGAGCACACTACACATAATGGCTTTCGTCTTCATCAAAATAGAAAAACAAAAAGTATTTTTCTGCAAACTTCTTTTTCTCTACTGCCTTATAAGGATCATTATAAAAATGTCAGTTGTTAGATCCCTAAAACAACAGTGTTTCTTCTGGTATTACTAGTCAGGAGAAACCCTGAAATCAATTTTTATTTGCTAACAAATAACACTTAAGGATTCGTTTTTTATCATATGAGAAAAGACTGTTCACATCTGATGAGGCTTCAGCCCATCCAAGATAGATGCAGCCCACCAGAAGATAACACATCATCTGTCACCTCCTTCCTAATGTCTTTTTCACTACACCCCACAGAGGTGTCCAGTAATTGTACTACAGACCCTGAATCCAGCCAGGAGCCCGTGGGCATGGGGAAACAGGAACATCCTTTCGTGTGGTTATACAATGGAGGAGGAAGAGGAGAATGTAGTTGCTCCTGACCCAGAACATCATGTGCATGCGCCAAAAAACACATCCCGAAAGGCAGCTAGAAATACGAAACAGACTGCAAGTACAAATTGCAACATGCATTTCGAAGAGAGCAGGTGAAACTACAACCATCAGCAGTGTCCTGGAGACTTTATTAGATGAAAATGTGTCGATGAGCAGAGGAGACTTGTCACAATTCCTGCAGTCGTTGATGAGAGAGATCCTGAACTCTGATGCATCTGGATTGGGTCTGAACTTTCTAGTCCCAGAGGAGAAAATACTGACAATATTAATATCTAATTTTCTCAGATGTTAGCAATGGTCTAGTCGGTCATGGCCTGCATGAAAAAGTTCTGGTTGGTTCATCAGATATTTGACGTTCTACGCTCAGTAATATTAAACACCTCAAACAAAACCATGCAGATGGGTAAAGGCTACCAGCTTAAATACTCTGAAGAGGGCTTTTACCTACAAAAGCCGGCCTTGGGGTTTTAACTGCACTGGAGAAGAAACTGGTTATATATCAGGATCTTCCACATCCTCCTTTCTGCAGAAGGAGTCTGTGAGACCTAACAGAGCTAAGAGGTGGTAGCAGTGCACACTGTAGAGATATGAATGTGCACAGAAATGGCTAACACTAAAGCAATTTGCAGATGACAACAGATCAAAGCTGAAATAAAACAGGGAGGCCAGGGAAAAAAACAAAAAACAAAAAACAAAAAACAAGCAAAGCAAAACAATACAAAACCGCAAAAAACCAACCAACCAACCAAAAAAAAAAACAAAACCAAAAACAAAATATGTAAGGAGATAAGAGGACGTTTCCCACTTCAGGAGACAGAAGAAGTTGAACAGGTCGAAGGTCCAGGACATGCTGCCAGAAGGGAACTGGGGCTGGAGAAGATTTATTTGGCAGGTTTATGAAGTCCCTGTTCCCCCTGCAACCTCTTCTGATAGATCAATCCTTCATGTAGAACAGATGAAATAATTTTCTACTTGCTGCACACAGCCAAGAAAAAGAAAACTCAGGAAAATATCGCCTGAAAAAGGATTTGATCCTTTTCTGTTGAGGGTTTATGATGTCAAATAATCCCACCTCTTTTCTAGTAAATTCCAGTTGTAGGGTCAATCAGTTACAGCTGTACTAACCCACAATTACTAACTTCTTTGCCTGCTGATCTCTCCATGGTGAAATCCGCAGATGAAACCTGGGTGACCTCCATGTGCCTTTCCCTGCCATATTTAGAAAACAGCAGATAAGGTAAGGTGGTAAGGCTCCAGAAAAACTGTGCACATACTGTGCATGCTATAAGCAGGACAGGGATTTTCCTCTGTGAGGGCAGATCTGAATAAATTATATCCCAAACTTTTGACTTGCAAGGGCAAAGAAATCTGTGGGTTTTTTTACCATGGCTGACTGCAGCAATGCTGGTTTTTTATGTCAACATACATTTTAGTAAATGTTAGTTTGTACTCTGTAGTGACAGGCTGTTTGCAGTAACCTTGGGAATGCTGCTCTTATCTTGTATTTACACAACAAGTGCAAAGAAACGAGATTAGGTATTTTTCCACAATGTTTAAAAATGACTTTTTTTCTCCTGTCTTGAACAAGGGCTGAACTTTAAGCATTTCAAACACATTTCCACCACTTGGAAGATGGACAGTTAGTGCTGTACTAATCATTTGCTGGCAGGTCTATCCTGGTCAGAGTAAACTTCTATTTTCATGACTATACCATGAATCTCAGGTCAAGTGCAACAGTTGTTTGAGACAGCAGCAAGGGAAATTGAAACTAGTCACAAAACTGAGCTGGACTAGGACTACAGACAGGATGGACAGACAGGTACTGTAGCATCCCTCTGGAGATACAGGACTTTGGTAAAGAAGTAAGCCTACCAAAAGTATTTTGATGCACAGGACTGATAGAAAACCAATTCAACATGACTGACTGTCTCCAAAGTGAGCGAGTTTTGCTTCTATTGCCCTGTATTCATATTTTATTTCAGACACATGATTCTGAGGCTTTTGCTTTACAAAACTTACTCTGTGCCCTCCCACCAGTGGTAGCACTATCAGAAGTTATTTCAAAATGTCACGTACTAAACCCACACAGGAGTGCCGTGACCAGCTTTACTGGCTATGCTATATGCATGCCCTTAAACTACTATTCAACCTCTCCATGCCACAGCTTCATCCATGCCTGTGGTAACAGCAGCCTCCCACAAAGTTAGTGAAGTATTAGTTACCCTTTGTAGGTAGGACCTTGCCAGTTAAAAAAAAAAAAAAACAAATTAAAAGGGGAATTTTCTCAATTGCACTGCAAGCAATATTTCCTGTCTCCTCCGGAGAGGAGCAGAAGTGAGCTGCACAGAAATGTAATTCAAATGTAAGGGTAATTAAAGATATTTGATGTGGGTATGAGACTGAAGGGAAGGATTGCTGGTACCTCAGTTCCTGCTGCTACAAATTTATTTCTTTCAGGTCAGGTTCTGTACTCTATATTCACTGTCCAGGCTGGACATCTCCTAAGTTCCAGTTCTGCTCCTGCAGCTAGCAACACCTTCAGAGGGGAACTCCTTCAGCTTTCCTGAGAAGTTTTCTGCTTCCTAGCTATGTGCAGGAATTAGAGAGCTATTTCATCTCATCATCTCTGTGTGAGAGACTGATCTATCAGAAGCTGGATGTAGGGGGAACAGGGACTTCATAAACCTGCCAAATAAATCTTCTCCAGTCCCAGTTCCTTTCTAGCAGCATCTCCTGGGCTTTCAACCTGTTCAACTTCTTCTGTCTCCTGAAGTAGGAAACTTCCTCTCTTCTCTCTTTATCAGTGCTTTTGTTTTCTAGCCTACTTCTTGTAAGAACAAGAAGTGCACACATGTTTTCGTTTGTTAAAGTCTTAAAATCTTCACACAATTAGTTGATCAACTGTTTGCATTTAAAGTACTGAGAAAATAGGGACTATGGCAGGATTTCTTTGGAGCAGCCTCCAGGGACACAGCAAGACTGGCCTAATTAAATACGGTTATTTAAATTTACTCCTGCCATATCCTTGTGAATTCTGGCAAACCTTCACAAGATGGCACAGACCAGTCAGGATAGGATGGTGAACTTTTGCTGTTATTTTGCCATCATGGCCATACTGTTGGTCAGGTTACTTGACCTGCTTTCAGTGCTTATCTATTAAGGATATTTGACTGTGGAAAAGGGGTTAAAAAAGTAAGAGTTTCCTGTAGCAGGGTTATTTCAGTTGCATAACTACCTCTGGAGGATTTTTCCCAGAGCAAAAGGACTTTGCTAGGTGTGCAGGACACATACAGCTTCTGTTGTTGTGGCAATTGCTTAATCAATCTGACTCATTAAACATGCCTCAAATTTATATCACCAATTGCAAACAGTAATTACCCAAACCCTCAAAACTAGTGTTTGTTCAACAGAAAAATTCAGTGCTTGTTCTCCTCAATGGACCTCTTGCTGAAGCCAGAGTAAGAAGAAGAAAAGGTAACATGTAACAGAAACAAGCAGTATTTCATATTTTCAAAATGTTCTAACAGGAATGGAAAGCAGAGGGGTTCCTTCCCTCTGCCCTAAGCTAACATTCACCCCGAGGAATGCCAAAGGCAAATTACAACTTTCCTTTAAAATGTCTGTTGTTCCTGCAGAGCTCATGTTGCTTAGAGGGATTTAAAAGGCTTTAGCTGGAGCTTTTGTGCACTGGAGCTTTTGTGTTGATAAGGCATCTTTCAACAGGAAAAGTACCCCATGCAATGTGCAGAAGTCACCACAAACATTTCCCAGCACAGTTTTTTCTGCTAGCACAGTAAAATAAAATAGCAGTACCCTGCAAGAGTATGGGGCCAGGGGCTGAAGAGAAGTAGGTACAAGTAAATTACTAGTATTTATTGTCACAATAAACAACCGAGTTAAAAAAATGACATTTCCCTACACAATAATAGTCATTCTTTAGACAGACTGAGAGCTAAACTGTCTCTCCCAGCAATTATCAGTAACTGTATTTCAAAAGCAAACTTCTCCAAACACAGGAAGAATATTTTTTAGAGCATTAACGTTCCTTTGGTATAAATGTCATCTCATTTTTGAGACAATATAAAAGAATTACATAACTTGCTTGATTTAATTAAAAACCCAAACAAACAGAGCAACAGATTAATGTTAAAGCAAAGCAGTAGTGGTGGTCATCAGTTTAGTTTATGAACCACCACATTAAATCATCACTGAAGCTGGTGTTGAAGGAATTAGGTCTTAACTGAAAACTCTTTCAAATCCAGAGGAAATACCCTTTGTAGTACATGTAAGAACATAAAGTTTATCATGGCAAGAAGCCCTGACAAAAGCTTCCAGGAAAATATTTCTGTGCTACCAGACAACCACAAGAGACAATTTTTAAGTTACAAGAATAGGATGTTTCCCAGAGCTTTGTGCAGTTATTAGAATTTCCATCCTAACATTTTGGGGATGTTTTAAAGCATTCCAGTTCTGTACTCTTCTAAATTAAACAGATTTTGGCACCTAGAATGCTGAATTTTTGTCTACTGTTCATAAGAACTTTATCATCTGGGTTAACACAATTAATTCCAGTTTACTACTTTCTCTTAGATGGGTTCTACAGGGATGCAAGTTGCTGAAATTTTGCCAGATTAATTTTACTTAGAAGTCCTGGCTACTCATCTGTGTACATGGCTGAGATGCTTTCCAGCCCTTCCTGCTTTCCTCCAGCATCTGCAACCCCCAAAGAGAAAACAGAAAACCACTTTTGTAGAGAGGGAAAGTTGTAACCCCAAACGAAGGCTTTACGATAGTGCCACCAGTGAGTTCAGCTTCAAAAGGCATTTGAAACAATAATTTATCTTTTACACCATCTAACTACACTAACACTATCACTCCATAACATATACCTTCTATAAAAGCTGTCAGAGCCAAATCAGGCCATTACCTAGATACCAGCAGGCAACACAGTCTCTTCCATTGGCTTAGGACTGTACCAGTGTCACTTGTAGGGGCTTGCCAGGATTTTGAGCTGTGGTAAACAGAGACTTGACTCACTTGACCAGGTAGGTGATGGCTGTAAATCATGTGCACTGCATGGACTTCACTGTACCAGAAGTTAATATGTGCAATCAGGCCAAGGGGCTTCCTTTGAGAATGAGAGCTGTCATTAAGCCTTAGACTCAGACTAGGGAATACGTGGAAGATTCTGGCTGTCAGAACAAGATGACAAAAATCAGATTTTCTCCTCCCAGGTAAAAGCCCACTGCTGTGTGTTTAGCAATGTCATCTCCTTCAACATCTTATTTAAATTTCCATCAAAGTCACAGCAAAGGATGATGGAGCAGGTATTTCCAGGAATCAGCCCAGAGCAGCTGTGGTAGAAAAGGTGTGTGACACAGTCCTATCAGTGACAGCAGATGTTATCATGAATTCTCTCCGCAGCTCCAGAGCAGGATCAAGTGGCCCCAAGCATAGGGCACCCCTGGTAGCTTGTGACAACAAGCATCCACCTCTCCCAGCTCTGCCACTATTGCAAAGCCCTACCAGCAATGACTACTTTTGGTGTCTATTTTATGGTCTCACTGCTGAGTACCAGGGCAGGGCACCTGGGCTCCTGGCAGTCCTCTTACCAGCAAACCTAAGCTCTCGAGAAGGGCTCTGCCCAGTAAGAGATCTGTCAGCACTCATCTGCCCGCAAGCCCCTCTGAACATCCCTGTGAAAGGAAATCAAAACACATTAAAAAAACTGAATGTGTGGTTTATTATATTTAAGATGCTATTTGTCTATAGTGTTTAAATATGTCTGTCACACAGTTAACAGTAAATGAGTGTAATCTTACATGTTCAGTATTTTGATACACAGTACAGGACTACAAGTGTGGTAAAGGAGCATGGAAAATTAATATTTCCTTGATGCACGTATCAAATCTTGCAGCACCACTTAAAAGCTCAGAGTAAGGACTCAAACCGCAGTATTACAAGCACTACTAAATCAACCAAGAGACATACCTATATTAAACATTAGAGAAACAAAACAAATGACACAAAGGTTTAATATTTAAGATTTGATACAGGATTAAAATACTAATATTTTTAATGTCCTGGTTTCAAATTAATAAATATAAAAACAATATAAAAATATACACCAGTTGATAAAAGGATGCACTGAGTAAGGTTAGAAAGCTAAATTTCACTTTCAAACGTATGCAGGTATGTCTTTAGGGAGAGGATTTCTGTGTAGCTGCGACTGGTCTTTCGGAAGAAGTCTAAGCTAGTGAGCTGTTCGATGTCACGCACACGTGCAGTGTGCATCTTAAGAAGATCTTCAACCCACTTAGATTCATCCTCCAAGCTCTGGAAAAAAACCCAAAACAAATCCAGGTTTATAACATGCTTTGTCAAAAATCAGCTCCAAAAGCAAACTAAACTTTCCTAAACATTTGTTACATTTGAAAAATCTCTGTGCCTTATTCAAGAATGATTAAGGTAAATGAGGTACAAGAAAATAGACTTGAAACTTAACAGGCAAGATGAATCCTACAGTTTTATGTCATACTCATTTTAGGATTGTGTTGAGATAACGACCATAGTCATCTAGGAAAAGCTGGTCCCAAGTCGAAAGGTGTTTCAGAAGAATAGCCATTTGCTTTTAGAAGATCCACTGATCACTACACATTTTTTTATCTCACAGAAATATCTCACATATTCATCACTTCTGTATTACCAAATCCCAAGCTCCAGGCTTTGAACCCTACCCCTACACATTGTTCTCAATTGACCATCACATTGCCTAACACAGTATTATTTTAATTCTTTCCATTTCACTCTTACGAGACCATGGCAATTCATTACACATTTGGGATAATGGCTTATGTAGCCATCTGTTATTGGAAAATATATACTATTCACTGATAGAAAAAAGACTTTCACCAAGAATTTGCCAATTAAACAAAAAAAAAAAAACAGAACAGGAAAATGTTGATGCCAGAGTGATCGGGGTCAGGTTGTGTGGGTGTAATTTCTCTCAGGGGACAGCTCCTGCTGCCTGCCTTGTGCCAGTGCCAGCACATGTTGGAGGCACCCACAAAGGTAACTCACAAACATATCAGAAGATCAGCTCTGCAAAACACTGCAGTAACTGGCTGTATGAGTGTGTTAACCAGCCCAAAACATGTCCCACAAGCATTGCAGCCAGCCCTGGAGATTGCACAGCGGGGAGCAGACGTGGGAAAAGGACAAAGCAAACAGGACTTTTCGCCTTTTGGCCTCTCTGGCTGGTACATCTACCCTGCTGCTGGGGAAGCAAGTTAGGAATAGAGAGTTGTGTTTCTGGGCTTTTGGTCTCCATGTGTGTGACTCGGAAATCTTGCTGCTAAAAATCTATTTCTGGGCTTACTCCTGGAAATGAACCCTCTTCTGATTGTCTCAGCAAGGTTCTGCTACAGAGTGATCCTCTCATGGATCAAGACTAAGCTTCAGCAATGCCAGAGCCTATCCAACACAGTAAATGTGCCACAGCCCAGTAAGTGGGTCACCCAACAAAAGCCAGGAGGGTGAGCTTTATTGTTTGCACAGAGAGGACACGAAGTACCAGACAGATCACAGGTGGCTGCTCTTAAGCAAACATCCATGACCTAGTCAGCACTTGTTAGGTTTGAAGCTTCTCAGCTCCAAACCATCTTTCCTCTCCATGTTATTAGCAACCTGAGGCCCAAAACCAGGACTGGAACAAGAAAAGAAAGATGCAAATTAAGAGGGAAGGGAAGGGAGCGCACCCTGCTCACTCCACTTTGCCTACAGTGCCATGCTCCAGGAATGCCCCGTGCTCAGCCTTCAGCCTGACAGTCAGGTTGCTGGTCTGCAAACTGGCCACAACAGGGTTGTTATTGCAAACACAGTTACTCTGATATTTTTGTTTGCTCCAGGCCTTCTTTCTGAGTAGGAAATCTGCATTTTGCAGAGCTCAGAAAGAAGTTCAAAGTGAGCTACAAAGTTCACTTTTTTGAATACAGTCAGTTTGCAAAAGATCTGCAACATGGATAAATCATAGGACTGAGAGGTTGGTTTAAAACAAGTCCAGCAAGACAGCATTTGCATGACTCTGGAAAATCAATCAACTGATCTAGATTTTAGTTTTTCCATTCCACAACTGACCCATGAAGCCTCAGGTCAAACAGCAAGGATTTTAAATACAGTGATCAGCTAACACAGTATTACATTACTACATAACGATGAATGAAGTGTATACATTTTAAATCATAGTTTTCTCCACCTACATTGATTAGTCAACAGTACAGTGAGTCTTAGAAGGAAAAAGTAACAACTGAAAATATGGGGGTAAATTGAAATAGGCAATCAATTAGGAGGATAACCTAAAATCCAGTGGAAAAGGTACCAGATATTCTGGACAAGAATCTCTCTGAATATCAAATTATTAGCTGGAAAGCTGAACATGATGCAGGTAGACTGGTGGGTGAGGAACTTGCTTACCAAAAAAAATTTAAAGGTTTTGTTGAAAGGGAAAATAGTGGCCTGGAGGGTCTAGCAGGGTTCCTTCAGCTTTGCTCTTAGGAAGGGTTTTGTGTAATGTTTTCACACATGCTTCTTGAGCCAAGGTCATTAGTGTACTAGTGAAAAGCCAGAGCAATTGGGTACACCTATCAGTGCAGAGGAATACTGCAATAGCACAGTGGAGGATGCAGATGTAGGAATCCCTGGTATAGTATGAAGCTGGGTTATCTGACATACAGAAGAGAAAGACGTGGGTGTACTGGTTATGCATGAATATGAGCCACCATTACAAAACAGCTATGGAAAAAGCAAATCCTATGTAGTTTCAGAGGAAAAAAAGAAACATTTTCATTTTGAGATCTGAGCTGCAGTCCTTTATCTCATTCATGATCCAGAGGAAGCAAAAAAAAAAAAAAACCTGAAAAAAGATCAGACTGGAAGAGATGCACAGGAAGACTACTACCATACTCATCCTTTCTTACAAAAAAGATCCTGGGTCTTTCACAAATAGAGAGAAGTATATGCCTTGAGATTCATCATAAATCATCACTAGGGTAAATCCCAAAGAAGCCCAGTGAAGAACTATTTAAGCCATAGAAAAATGTTGACACAAGAATAAATGGGTATAACCTCACCATGAATAAACACAGTTTAGAAATGGAACAAATTCAAATGAGAAGTGGAGTGGTGTTCTCCAATAACTGTGTGAAGAGAGAGAAAGTATGTGCAGCTAGAGCAGAGTGGGAGGGAAAGCTAATATTTCTTCAAATCTTAAAGGAAAACTGAGGAGAAGTTAGGGTAAAATTGTTATATTATTCCACGCATTTCATCCATGAAGTATGGTGAGGTTTTACACAATCACTTCTTTGAACAAATAAGATGGAACACCATGTGCAAAAGTAAGACTGATGCTGTATTTCAATGGCAAAAGTTTGCCTAACTGTACTTCCATTCAAGAGCAATATTTAAATATTTTTGGAGTGGTGCTTTGCTATATAAAATTCATAGACCGGTATCTGCTAATGACCTTGTAGTAACACTGAAGTTCCTCTCAGAACTGTAAACACACGTACCATAACCTATAGAGAAAAGAAGCCTGGTTTGAGATGTAAGAAATCAAAGACTAAAAGGCCATTATTATAAAGAGCTCATAAAAAAGATTTCAACAGTTTAAGAGAACTATGACTTGCAATCAATGGAGGAAAAAATAAATTACTTTGTCATAAAATAACATATGGGTAGAGTTATAAGGGCAGAGGCACTAATAACTGCCAGATTAGTAACCTCCAGATCACCAACTGGATCTTGATTCAGAGGAAAACAGTCCAGAGAAAAACCACGATGCAATATATGTAGAACTTTACGAGACTTCTGGTGGAAGACTTCTCTGCCCAGAGCAGTTGAGAGTCTAAACAGTGGAAAGCCAGACCTGCTCAAGAGAGAGGGATACTTCTCCAAAAGCATGGTTTTAAAAAGAGGGACCGGAAAGCAGGCAATGTTTGATGAATGAGAAAGAAACAGTGTTCCAGGTGAATTGTGTACAGAATTGGAATGACTATTTCTGCCTGTAGCTGAACAGGAGTCTTAATTTTTTTGCCAATACAAAATTCATAACATTAATGCGCTCATTCAGGAAACGGTCTCCTGGCAGCCTATAGTGAAGTGTCTGTGTGCAGGAATCTACACAGCTGTGTAATGGGAGAACAAGTTCAGGAGGAAGGACAAGTCTAAATACAGCTGCCTGGGGGACTGCTGTCCTTGCACAGTGCCGGAGCCCACAGGGACCCAACCGCACTCCTGCCACACCATCAGCTGCCAAGTGTGTGTGTTACTTTCTGCAGTGCTGACCAGACCAAAGCCTTCATCAACATTCTTACACTGTAAGACCTTGCAGCCAAAAGGAAGATAGGAAATAAACCAAGAGGGTGTCTGGCCGTCTCTGTAATAGGAACCCAAACTTCTCCCTTGAATCAAGGGATTCTGGAAACAGTAAAGAGTTGGCACTCTATCCTTGGCAGGTTTTAGCATATACGTTTAATACTGTGTGGGCTGGATGTAATCATGCTGTCTGATGCACCCAGACTGCCATAGCAGACAGACTGTATTGTACCTGCATATGGAAACTGACCTCAATAAAAGCATCAGGCTGGCTGCCAGGACAGTATGTCTACACATACAACCTCCCCCAATCTGCTCTGAAGTTACATTGACAATATCTGCCAAAATGTAGAATCCTACAGGTTGTTTACTGCCAACCTACTGTATCTCAGTTTTTCCAGACAATTTTAGGTGCAGTAATAGTTCCATATTTCCCCTGATATCACAGAGGAGTGCTTTTGTCTAATGAGCTAATCATGACACTCAGCAGAGTCACTACCCTGTACTGCCATTCAACACATCATTGAGCATTAGCTTCTAATAGTAATGGGTTTTCACATGTCCCGGGAATATGTTTACCACAGGGCTAGAGTAGTGCAGCAGGACTTACATTGCAGCTCTCATCATTGTCAGGCCGGTGGGGAAGGATGTATGAGAGAACGGAGAGTGGTCCATCACACTTGTCGGCTGGCTGAGTGAAATCCAAGCAGCTGGTTATGATGGCATAGTAATGAGTTGGAACAGGGATTGCGCTGCCTTCCACAAACCTGTGGGAATAAAGCAAACATTTGTTCACAAAGGATGAACTTGTCTGGAGGGAGGTTACACAAAGAACACTGTCTTTCCTCTCCTACATGTGAGGACACACGTACATTGCTGAGATGTGCTTGATTCCTGAACACTATCTGAAAATGGGAATCCAATTAGCTCATACTGTGCTACACAAAAAACCCATGCAGCACTGAAAGGCTTCTTCAGTTCAGGGACAAAGAAACAAACCATTACTGAATTAACAAAAGACCCGAGTATATAACTCAATAGTGCTGCTCTTAAGTTCTGGAGAATTTTAGAGAAAACAGACAACATGGAACAAAATTCAGCTTCCTCTCAAGGATGAACACTTAATTTCAAAATCAAAGTGAACAGTTAACTGCTGAATTGCCATTTTCTTATTTTTACCACTGTCCTAGCTACATGGGCATTCAGTTTCAATGAACAATAATTTTAGAAAGAGCTAGAAAATCAAATTTCCTCCCAAAAATCAAATAATGTGTAGGTAATGAATTGTTTAAGATAAAGTCACCATTAAGAGAAGCAACAGCAAAGCAATTTAAAGAGAAACTCTTACTGTTTTATTTTGTCAGGTGTGTCATGTAAACCATCATAGTCATAGTCAAAGATTGGTCCACTTATAACATTGACTCCATTTCGTTCAGTGGCATATCTCTTTACCAAAACCCTTTGGAAATAGTTCCATACCTCTATGGGTAAAAAAAAAAATGAAATCAATCAAACAGACAAATAAAAAGAAAAGAACCCTCAAGGCACTCAGATTTGGATAAGTCAAAACGTGTCAAGATTATAACAGTTTTTCTTTCCTGAAGGTAAAAATCCAGTGGACATCATTCACACAACTGTAGGGGAAATCGAAGACCAAACATTACAGAGTTACTGCAGCTTCATTCTGTTTTGTCAATAAAGCCTACCTATTCAGGCTTTTGTTCTCTGCTGAATTTTTTTTCCCTTCAACCAGTGATAAACGAAATGCACGGTGCCACTTCCAGGCTGGCATTGCCATAGGCCTTGCAATAGAGATTCTGCTGTTCCTTCACCAAGCTGTAGAAAAAGCTATTCACGTGTTTTTAATGTCCCTGTAAACACTGTCTTTGTCTTTCTTATCTAGTTCCAGGGAACACTGCTGTGGTGTTTTTTTGTTTTGTTCTTTTTTAATTTTAAAAATAATACAGCACCATGATTAAATGCAAACCCCAAACATTTTAAAAGAAAGGGAAATACAAAGGTCATATTCATCCAGTTAAATTCTCCTTGGATATAAAATGTCTAACTTTCAATTTAGGTGCCATCAAGGATGCTAAAAGCATAAGCATCTCATTACAGCAACCCTTGGGAAGAGCATGACACTTTCTCCCACCACGCCCTCCTCAACCTTGACAAGTTAAGATGGGAAACACACTGGAATCTCCAGTCACATCATTCTTTTTGTTCCTTTTTTTGTTTTTATTTTAACTAACAGAAGTGTATGTAAACAAAACTTCTCATACTTGTAAAAGTTCTACTCTCGTCTTGCCAGCTCAGACAGTCAAGTCCATGGTTGCCTGGCTCTGATGGCAATGCCAGCCTCAGAAAGCTCCCCAGTGCACCTTGTCCTAAGACTGCTCAGTGCCACAAGCAAGCCCCTGCTGGGGCTGATGCACAGAACCCCCCCCAGCAATGGTCAAACAAGAACCTCAGCTTCAGTAACCACTTGGCAGCACCCCTCCTCCAGCTGCTCACTCCTCCAATGCGTATGTCTTAGCAATGAAAACAGTCCAAAAAGGAAAGACTCCCCCTCCCTCCCACTGCCTCAAGTTTTGTAGCTAAATCAGTTCCCTGCTCCAGTTCCAAGTGCAACCACACAGAGAGCAACTCCAGGGCAATGGGGGGCCAGCCCAGGGGCATCATTCTTGTAGCTCCAGCAAAGCAGGAGCTTCTCAAGTCAGTCTCATTACGGAAAAGATAGACGCAGAATTATTGCCCATGGGGGTAGGATGGGACAGTGAAATACAAAAACAAAGAAGAGGAGGGGGCCTCTGCAGCCAGCACTGCCACCAAAGCCAGCACAGCATAAAACTGCCACCTCGTATTTTCCCTGCTGTGGAAAAAGATCCATATAATGAGCTCATACTTGGCTCTCAGCATTGCAACCTGCACACATGTAGTGGTTTTTAATTCTCCAGGAATCATATTAGTGCCAGCATATTTTATCTAGGAATCCTTCACCCACTTGTGATGAAGAGGAAAGCCTCTGTAAAAAATGAGCTGCTAGAGGTAGGTTGTTCTCCTTTGATTAGACTTTCAGCCAAATTTCTTAGATTAACATTAGCATAAAGAACATCTTTATGAAGTGTTTTAAGAGTGGGAAATCCCCAATAATTTTGCACTCTGTAATCAGTTAAGTGCCTTTGCTCAAATTTCCAGCAAACATCACCACTTGTTCCTACTCAGAGGTTTTTCAGTTAAAAACACTCTTTTCTGGTTAAAAAGAAAAAGGCTCCCATAGGCTTTGATGTTTATCCAGACCTCTCTGGCCTAAAATCTGAATTGGAAATCTCACAAGAACAGGCTCTTGAGATTCTTCCAAGGCCTCTCAATCCCTGCCAAGCCAAAAATGCCACCAGAATAGCCTGATGGCTTTCCTACCTCTTGGCAAAACTAGAGAGAAGATGGATGTGCAGACAAAAGAAATGTTAATACTATATCCCTGAAGCACTAAAAGTTTCAGCCAGGTTTAAATCATTCCTCATTTTCCATAAATTTGTTTTCTTTTCTTTTTTTCTTTATAGGTAATAAATATGTTCCATCTTCTTTTAAGGGCATGGAGAGGAAAATGAAATGTAGTCACTTGTTCCCGACCTACAACAACACTCTCAATTCTAAGGGCTCCCGGGCTTGTACACGCTCTCAGGCTCCAGCTGAGAAGTAAAAACATGTTGCTTAAGCATGTTCTGCACTAGTTTGGGCTGCAGACAAGAGAATCTCAATGGTCTTACAGAAAGGGAATTACTGTGTCATAAAGCAAAGTTTCTGACCTGTCTGTGCTCTTACCTTAGCCCAGCACCAAGGAAAATAAACCTTTCTTAAGACTTCAGCCTTTCTTGCAGTATTTTGCCTGCCCATACTTAAAACAATACAGGTGTAATACATGTATTATCTGCTGGCTACAGGTAACTGAACTTCATGTTCTAAACTTCTCCCATAATCCAACACACAGCAAAAAAGCATATTCATTCTGTAATCCAACACACAGTAAAAAAATGCTTGTTGGGAAAGAGAAGTACAGTCATGGAAAGGGCACTTACTTTTGAAGGCAGGATACATTGGAATGATATTTGTTATTAGAAAAGCATCATATTTTGCTTCTGCAGAGGAACTTAATTCTGAAAACAGCAAAACAGAAAAATATTAATAAGATGAAATATAAGAATTTCAAAGAATATAAAAATGTTCTGAAAATGGCTTCAAAGATTAACCACGAGGAATACTGTAATATAAACAGCAATCCGAATGCTATATTCAGAAGTGCACATTACCTACACAAAATTTGTCTTTAATGTGACAACTGAACATGGAAAGGAAGGATTCTATCTTTGCTTCAATGATCAACCAGTTCACAATATTTTTATATAGCTTTATATTGCTATCTGAAAAGTCAGAGAGCTGCTTTGCAAGATTTTACAAAAGAGGTCAAAGATTTCCAGGGAGAGAGAAGAATGTGGGATTATCTTCTAGTTCTGAGCAAGCCTGTCACCAGTAATTCCATCTCAGAAACCCATCATAAAATATTTCAACCACTGAATGAGGAAGGCAGAGCAATGAAGTTCACAACTGTGAGACAGTTGTGTCCCTTGAACATTTACTAGTCCCAGAAGATCCTTGCTCCAAGACTGAATCAAAGCAACTGCACCAGGAGAATCCAGGACACTCATTTACACAGGGTTTCTCCTAGCTCTATTTCCATAGGATGGTAGAAATTTTTAGAGTATGCAGCTGACTAATTTGGATTTATAAATTAAAAAAATGTTTATCTTACTGCTGTTTAAATTCAAAATTAGTCTGTTTACATCTGCGGGGTGTGCCTGGAGCACATTCATACCTAAGGATTTTGCCTAACAAAAAAAGGATGTTACAAAATCTCTAGGCATTAAAAAGCTATTTAAACTTACGAGGAGGGAAAAGGAAGCCATAGGAGAGCTGTTTGTCGCCTCTGTAGGCTGCACAGCTCTGGCTGTTTCCTGGAGAAATGCGCAGGTCAGGCCTCACACAGCTGGACAAGTGCTCCGGGACACCTGACACCTCTGCCTGCATTGAGAAACACAGACAGAAACAACCAAAAGAGTAATTTCAGCTTTTATAGATAAAAGGAATCTATTTTGTATGGTCAACAGACTATATGGAAGGCCTTGTGTGCAGCAAAACAAACCACCTGTACAGCCAAATCCTCCTCCTGCATTTGCTGCAGAGCCCCTTCTTCAGGAAGCAGAAGTCACCATGGGAAATAATTCAAATGAAGTCACTCATAATAAAACAAACCCCCATTGAACTAAACTTAAAAAAAAAACTAAAATAGGAACAGAAATATACAACCCTTCTGCCTTAAAATTCCTCCCTCATGAAGGAAAAAAAGAGTTTGTGCATTGTTTGCAAAGGTGCTTACTTGACATAACTTCTGGTGGGAAAATCTTCCTGGGGAAGGGGAATTTTAGAACTTCAGGAATACAGGTACCAAAGAAATTTTCCCGGGATTTTTAAGCACTTTTTCAAGAGGAGAGACAGCACTAACCTGTTTGGAAATTGTGTAGGATGTCCAGAGAGGCATCAGGAATGTTTCACTGTAGCCACTTTCAAAGTCGTGGTGATGCAAGATATTGTATTTTGTGCGGTACAGTACTGCAGGGCGCCCATATAAAAGATGCTTCTCTGCAGATCAGAAGAAATTACATTTACATTTATTCCTGAAAAACTTAGAGGTGAAAAAAGAAAAGGGAGGGGGGAGGTCGGCTTTCTATCACATGCTGATTTTTCAGTCATCATTAATGGGATACTGACCCTGAATAACTGCTAAGAAAATCTTGCAACAGACAGAGCAGCAGTTCTTCAGTAGTTCTGGTTGGGATCCTCATTCCAGGCTCACAATCCTTTTGGGATTAAAATTCCATTCTAACCTTGAAAGCTTCTTGGGGTCATAGCATGGAGAGAGGTCTCCAAACACAGGAGATTCCTCAAGGATCTCTGTGTCCGTATCTCAGTCACATATGAGGTGATAAGCACTTTTTTTGTAGCTTTACATCAGTCCCTGTTCTAGCAGTCCTGCCATGTCTCTCTGGCCTTTCTCTCTTTCCTATGCTTTTTGTAAAGTACCTCTCAAAAGGGAGGCAGAAGTGGTCACTCACTAAAAGAATAGGTTTTTTCCCCTTGGCTGATATGGAGTTTGTTCTGAAGACTGGTGTGCTATTTTTTTGTTAGTAATATCAAAGAAAACAAAAAACCAAATAAAATAAAATAAAAAAACCAAATAAAATAAAAAAAAAAACCCACAAANAACCAAAACAAAACAAAAAAAACAAACAAAAAAAACAAATAAAAAAAACCCACTTTTTCCTAGCTTTGCCTACAAAAGACACCTCTCGCTGTGTAAAACTTGCTTTTTTTCTGTCTCGGTGATAAGTTATGGTCAAATGTCCTTAGATAACTCTGACAAGCTTGATTATAAAAAGACAAAAACATTGAATGAGATAGAAGAAAAATAAATTTCCTGGCTAATCTTGCACTGCCCTGTACAGTTCATTGATTTTGATAACCTTTTGGCAAATGCACTTGGCTTGTTTTTAGAAATTAAAACCTAGAAACAAGGAAAGCAGGCTAACACAGTTTACAGATAGGCATTTAACCTGAAAGAAAAGGGCATGTTTTATTTCTGTTTGAGTCCAAACAGAGGATGTTTTTACTGGGCACAAGAAAAAAAGTAGGAAAAGCCTAGTCTAAGGATAAATATGATAAACTTGCTTTATTCAAAAGAAGCCGAAATAATCTTTTTCTTCTGCATGTGAATAACAACATGGTGCACTGTGTGGGAAAAGGGGATTAACAAACAAACACAGGTCAGTCTGAGCAGGTGCTACAGCCTGTCATAAAAATAAAACAAAATAACTTGTATGTAGCAGAAGACCTTGTTGTTCAAATAAGGGGCACATCATTCCATTTAACAGCAAACTGTCAAACTAACAAGCATAATTGGTTTAAATGTTTACAACTTAAAATACACCAAAAATACTATTTCTATATTACTACAATGAGGAAGCATCAAAACCATAATCCAAAATAAAGATGTTGAGATATCCCAGACTACAATGGCAAGGGTGTTTTTTCCTGATGCCAGAAATTGCCACAGAAAGGAGTAGCCCTTCATTAATTGGAAAAATCAGTTTAACAAGACGAAAGCTGCAGAAAGGCAATTTAACTCACATAAGATGAATAACTTCACCTTTAAAAGCCAAAGGATAGGCCACATTGACTGCTCTCAACAGAAAAACTGAAACAATACCTTCATAAGGGAATCAAAGCAAATCTCCTTAATCAGTCGAGCAATGCAATTTGAGGTACCTCAAAAATTCATATCTAAAATCAAAGCTTCAGATTTTGCTAATTTGGACAATTGTTATGCTAAGGGAAATGCTGTGAATTGTTATGTTGAACTGGATCACAGCTGTGAGAAGCTCTGCCTTGATTTGCCTTTCCATCAGCAGTTCTTGTCCCCTCCTCTCTGCTCCTGTTGCTGCCCTTTAAGCTGGGCCACAGTCCTGGTGCATCTGAGAGTGCAGCCGCATGGAAATCAGTGCTGGAATAAAGCAGGAAGGCTGCAGGAACAAGGAACAGGGAGAGCAGGGGATGCTTTCTCCTGGGAGTAACATTGACTTGAACACTGAAGAGGGACGGAATTGGGCTGAGTATCCCTGAACCATCAGAACACTTGTTTCACTGGGTAACCTGCACCCTGAGAAACAAGCACTAGAGACCTAGACAGGGATTGTAAGGCAGCTATAGCATCCTTTCTAGGTGAAACCTAAGCCTGAACAACACTGATAAAACAGCATGCAGATGTAGTCTATGTTTTTTTCCCTATTTATACCTTGTGGTTGGAGTACTGCCTCATGCACCCTCTCCTTTCCTCCTGTCTCTGCTTCCACATCTGAGTTTGAAACTTCTAAAAGTAATGGAATGGAAGAACTAAAATTTTTATCACTGTGAGTGATACTTTAGTCCTGGTAACTTCCTCACATGAGCAACACTTCATCTTGCCCACGTATCTCATGAATATCTGTGTGCTACTTTGACAGTTACTTGAAAAGATTGTTTACTACACATTAACTACACCAAACCAGGAGTTGCTCTGCTATTAATGACACAAAGTAATCTGCAAAAGAAAACAAGCAGATTTTATTAAGTGAGGCACCAGGCGCTTACCTTCTGTTCCCTTGACGTGAAAGCGCTTGTTGAGCTCATCCAATTTATTCTTCTCAAGAACAGAAAAAAGGAACAAGATTAGGATCACTGGAGCATTCTGGCATCTTGTTTTACTAGGTATCTAGCAAAATAAAACTAGTGCTATAAGACACTGATGATTTTCTTGTCTCCTTTTTTTCAAAAAGCCATAATTGTTCCCAAAGGGCAGAAACACTTCACAGGAAAGATATGGGGAATTCTTATAGATCAAACCCTCTAAACACAAATAAAATGGCTACAAATTTACTAGAAACTGCTGCTAATAGTGGAAGCTTCCACAGATCCTAAACACTTACCTTGTCATCACATGTACATCCTATATCAAAATCTGATGCAGAAGGTAGGGCTACAGGATACAGTGGTTTAGCAACTTCATCTGGCACAGTTGGTTTATAAACATTGGCTCTCAATAGATGATTTAAACTTCCATGAGTGCCATTATTGGGAGCAGGCTTTAATCCAAGCAGATCTATGAAATCACCAAAGAAATATGAATGATGGTTAGATTTCAAATATGTATTCACAACTACTCTACTGACCCAAGACATTTATTAGTAATACTGTTTACACCCACAGCATGTTAATGAAAACTTTTAATGTAATAAAAATACTGATAGTTTGTCCAAATCATAAAATTTCAGATGCTACATGAATAGTACTGTTGCCTTTATGATAAGAAGTTTAATTTGCATCAAAACACTGGAAAACAGTTTTATTGTAACTACACCTTCAGCTTTCAGTGCAAACCCTACAGTCAATGTGCTGACCTTACACCAAACATCTGCAACACAGTGATTTATAAATAAGGGATAACTACCTCTTAGGTATTACATGTTTGGGGGGAAAAAATTACACCTTCGAAACATCTTGAAAGTTTTATTGTGCTGGAAAAACAGTATTAAAGATCCTAATGAATATCTGTATAAATCATTCTTCTTCATGGCTTCAGTATAAATTCAGGAGACAGAATCGTACCAGAAGATGCCATAGAAAACTAAGTGATGAACCTGAGCTGCTGCACGAGACATGCAGGTGTAGAAGCAGTCTCTGAACAGAAGCCTCCTTCCCAGACTGCTGAGACACATATTTTAGTGGTGTCCATTTGATCTCTGTCAAGCTGCACACATCAAAATCCCCTTTTTTGGCCAGCTGCTAAAGTAGAGCAAAATGAGGCCCCTGAGAAGTGCCTTCAGCCCACCCGGTAAGTGCTTGGGAAAGGGAAACCAGGTGGGAGGGACTCAGGGCATGAGGTCACGGGTGCCTAAATGAAGCCCTGCTGGCCAAAACAGCTTGCTGCTTTTGCAAGTTCTCAGGCAGGCAGCTTACCACACATGACGTTGTAAAGTTCAATGTTTTCAAAAGGAGGTACTTTGGTCTTGTACTTGAAGGTGGGGCCATAACCTATAAAGACAGTCTTAAAAAAAAAGGGAAGAAGAATACAAAAGAAAAGCATTAAAATGTAGGGGTTTTTCACGGAGTATTTGCATTTCAGAGACCTTCAATTTCTTCTGCCTTCAGCGACCCTCCCACAAAGGTTACTGCGTTGCTCATACCTGCATGCTGTTTATCTTGTTGTCATAGCCATGGTCTCCATGGAAGAAACATTTTCCTGTCGGTTTCTTGTAAACGTCCACAGCTTTCCTAAATTGAAAAAGTATTAGAAAATTTCCTCAAAGGTGGCTGACCTGATGATATGCTTTGGGGCAGGAAGGATAACGTTACAGGGCAGTGCATTGCTTATCTTTCTTGAATAGCAGTAGTGGGGACTGCACGCTTATTCAGCATCTCCGTGGTTTCTCCCTCTGCTCCCACTCTAAGAGGGTGCAAAACTAAGACAACTGTTATCGTTGATAAAAACCTTAGTGTCTATTATTTTCTCCGACTTTCTCATGTCACAAAATCTCCTTCAAACTGGAGGTGTTGAACCATACTATTCCAATCCTCAAAAAACCAACAGAGGCTTCTCTAAAGCACATTTGTGAAGTTACAATGCTGCCAATGTCATACAATGCTATAAAGTACTTTCTCCTGTTTGCCTTCGATAATCAAAAATGGGGAGCAGAAACAAAGCTGAAAGGACAAGAGAAAGATTTTCATGAAGACAAATAGCTGAGATAGTAAGTGCTGTACTATAGGAATGCTAATTATCAGCTTGATACTGAGGTGGGTTTTTCTACAAAATAAGTAGAAAAATAAGTATTGCATCATAGGAATTATAATTACCAGCTTGTTTCAGAGTACTTTTTTGTAGTTTTATAGAGACATGTGCAGGCAATACCTGCAGTGGACTAGCTAATCCTACAAGTTAATTTCATTATCTGCAATAAAATAATGCTCAGCCAAAGTTTGATTTTGGCCTTGTAAATTACTAGAGTTACAGCAATCAGGTCCATTACTACCATTTTCCTGGTTGTGAACATACAATGAATTACAGTTACATTAACAAATGAATTATTGGTAGATGAGATTTCTGAAAATTAATAAATAAACCAAAGAAAGTCTGATGCAATTAATAAGAAACTGCTAAATGTAAATCAGCCTAGGCAATCCCATCGGTTCCATCAAAATTCTTTAACCTGAAACTTTTATAGGCCTAAAATTCAAAGTGTGATTCCTTGAAATGTACACGAACCCCTTCCACAGCGACTGCACGGGGCAGCCAGCCAGCCAGCGCAGCTGTGCAAGAAAGCAACTGGGGTTTCTCATTCACTACTTCAGCACAGCGATCCTTGCGTAACTCATATAAAGATAAGCACAGATGTCAAAAGGCACTTACAACACACTGAGTGTTTGCCTGGCAGCTATATGGGCAAAAAACCCAACCATAATTTAAAGCTCGTAACAGACTAGCACGAGCCAAAAGCTGTGTCATCCTCCAAGAACCACTGAATCAGCTTCATGCATAAAGACTCAACCATTTTCATACTGTAATACACAACATGTGTCAAAAGAATATTAAAACAGAAAGCTGTGCACAGTTCATAAAGGCTACTCCTCTCCTGTTCACTCTAGTTATGTGCCAACTTGGTTTTCTTCACTCAATTTTTAGCTTAAAAATTATAAAATATTACAATATTAAAAATGAAAATGAATATTTAATATTTAAAATTCTTGCTAAAAGTGTTGAAAATTGCCCATATTTTAGAACTGAAAATTCATATGGGGAAGACCAACCCAAACCAGGGTTTTCTCTGAGCTAAAGCACCCTGGCTTTCTGTGGATTTGAAACACAATACACTGCCAGCACAGCACTTTGATGGCCACCCTGTCATACTCTTCCACATGTTCTCAGGCATTCACCCATTCTGTCAGTATCTCCATTTTCTTTCCATTCACCCATTGCATCCACTCAGACTCTTGGTTCCTTAACATCCCCTCACCACATAAACCTGCCCCTTCCTCCCACATTCCCTGCTCCCCAGGTTGAGCTCTTCAGTCAAAAACCACAAAGCTGCTTGAGGAAATCAGTCTGGGTTTTTACCCTCTATCCAGTGACTGATTTTCCCAAACTTCAAAATATTTTGTGTTCTGAACCACATCCTCACGCACCAAATGTTACTGAACCTCACCAGGAGTTAGAAACTCCACTTGCTCACAGGCTACAGGTACAGAAGCAGCATGCCAACAGACAGGGCAATCCCTTTTCCTCAGAGAAAAAGACTTAAAATCAGGATGGAAGCAAAAGCAAGGGTTTACCTTGCCACGTGCCATTTGCGATCCACCAATAAGTGAACATCCTCAATTCTTCGGTTGTAAGCGTAGTGCAAGCGCTTGGGCAAGTGCTGTTTCAAGTAAGGCTTGAAGTGCTGGTCTGGCTTTCTACACTGAAATATAAATGGTTACAAATGACACACTGTCAGTAGCTTAAGGCACACATAAAACCTTCAACCACAGAAATCAAGTTGTTAAGGTCATCACTGGTGGTGTCTTGAAAACAAAGTGTACATCTAGAGTATTTAGGCCAGTCATTTCTGTGCAGTATTTACTTACATCCAGGGACATAATATGTATCAAAGATATATTTGAAAAGCTTCATTCTTGTGACAGTCTTACTGGAAGCATCATCCAAAACATCACACTTTCTTAGCTCACAGATGAAGAATTTTATTCTTACTGGATCAAAGCTTAAGTTTCAGAGGAAACTTGAATGCTCAAAAATATACCTCATCTTCATGAGATATATTTAAAACCATCCAGTTACAAAATTTGAGTTTGTTTTGATTTTTGGAGGTTTTTTTAATTTTTATTTTAAACACTTTTCTTTCATTAAAAGCTAGTGAAGTTGAAGGCTATCAAATGCATTTTTTCAGTGTCTTCAAAGTGCTAGTAAAATATTCACCCTGAAAGATTACTTTCCACTTCTGAAGCAATGGATAAACAGACTCAATTCAGGGAGTAAAGATGCTCCAGGAGATTCTGTGTCTGCGCTGCCCAAAAAGGTTAAAGAAGCTACTATAGCAGCCAACAGTGGAATGTATGAAAAACGTGTACTCATGAAAGGCACCATTTAACACTCTTCATTCATGATAATTGTTTGTTTTCCTGCCTAAAGAATGAATAGAGAAAGCTGAATAATGCCACAACTCAAGACATGAACAGGGCAATACAGACGGATACCTCCCAGTCCTAAGTACTTACTGTAAGGTTGGCAACAATCACTTTAGGGTCATCTGTTTAGCAAAGGAAAAAAAAAAAAAGACAAAAATATAAAAGATTAAAAATCAACAGAAGTAAACGCAAGGTTTACATAAGCATACTTCCTAATAGTTCACTGATCTTTAATAAAAGTACTCTGTATATATCATCGAATCGTTTGGGTTGGAAAAGACCTTTAAGATCATCAAGTCCAACCATTAACCCGTGTCCCTAAGCGCAACATGTCTTTTAAATACCTCCAGGGATAGTGATTCTATCACATTCCTGGACAGCCAGTTCCAATGCTTGACAACCCTTTCTGTAAAGAAATTTTTCCTAATATCCAATCTAAACCTCCCCTGGTGCAACTTGAGGCCATTTCCTTCGTCCTGTCACTCGTTACCTGGGAAAAGAGACCAACCCCCACCTGGCTACAACCTCCTTTCAGGCAGCTGTGGAGAGCAAGATGGTGTCTCCTAAACCTCCTCTTCTCCAGGCTGAACACTCCCAGCTCCCTCAGCTGCTCCTCTTAAGGCTCATGCTCCAGACCCTTCATGAGCTTTGTTGCCCTTCTCTGGACATGGTCCAACACCTCAATGTCTTTCTTGTAGTGAGGGGCCCAAACTTTAACACAGGATTTGAGGTGCAGCCTCACCAGTGCCGAGTACAGGGAGACAGTCACTGCCCAGGTCCTGCTGGTCACACTTGTCATACAAGCCAGGATGTCATTGGCCTTCTCGGCCACTTGGGCACCTGGTTCATGTTCAGCTGTTGTCGACCAATGCCCATAGGTCCTTTTCCACTGGGCCACTTTCCAGCTACTGTTCCCCAAGCCTGTAGCACTGCCTGGGGTTGTTGTGACCAGACTGCAGGACGTGGCACTTGGCCTTGTTGAACTTCATACCACTGGCCTTGGCCCACTGATCCAGCCTGTCCAGATCCCTCTGCAGGGCCCTTCTACCCTCTGGCAGATCAACACTCCCATCCAGATTGATGTTGTCTGCAAATTGATTGAGGGTTCCCTTGATCCCTCTCATCCAGATCATCAATAAAGGTATTAAACAGAACTGTCCCAAATACCGAGCCCTGGGGAACACTGGTGCATCTGTCCAAGCCATAGGCTTCCAGTTTCTCAAGAGAATGATGTGGGAGACAGTATCAAAGGCTTTACTAAAGTCCAGTTAGAAAACATCCACAGCCTTTCCCTCATCCACTAAGCAGGTCACCTTGTCATAGTAGGAGATCTGGTTGGTCAAACAGGACCTGCCTTTCCTAAACCCATGCTGGATTAGCCTGATCCCTGGTTGTCCTGCACATGCCAGGTGATGGCTCAGTGATACGTAGTTGCTTAGTAGTGTTCTCACTGCTTTAAGATTGGGCCTTAGCTTAATACTTATTCTATTTTCTGAAAACACATACCTTCAAGACTTCTGACTGTTATTCTTTAAGACAAAAAATTATGCCCAAACACAATCAGTTTCCTTGAAAAATTTTCAAAGCACGTTTGAATGCAACAATGCACTCTGCCAGAAGCAATAACATAAATATGTAGCATTTTTTTGTCACTTTTAAGATTTGACCGATTTCATAGGCTACTGCTGAGTAAGTGAAAAGTCAAAGTAAAATATTCTGGATAAGTCTTTGGACTATTAAAGGGACATGCAAGATGTAGAAATTCCAAAACTGGCAACAGTCCATACTGTTTTCTTCTGGGGAGTGGGAGAAAGCATTTTTCAGTTCTGGGAGAAAAAAACAGGCTAAAAGGAAATCTTAGAAAGTGAAAATCTCTTGTTTAACTACTGATGTTTTAATTGCTTAAGGCATGATCTTGCTGAGCTTGGAATGGGCTCTGCTGAACCTCAAAACACAAGCTACAGGTATTTTCGTTGCAAAGGTGTGTTTGCAGTACTGAGACAGTATTATGGAACAGGAAAATGGAGAAGAAATAAAGTTCTAAAGCTAAGAAATATGCTTCTTTGTTCTATGTTCAAACTGCTGACTTATAAGCAATTGCAAATATTCAAATTAGGAAGTTGCAGACTGAGGCCAAAAGAGGAAAATGCTGTTGCGGGAAAACCAGTGGTGTGACTCAGAGGTCAGTGACACAAGCTGATCTTTCTGAAAGATATTGCCATTCATCCTCCAAGGAAAACTTATTTTTCTCAGCAATTCAGGAATTCAAGATTGAAAGATCTTTAAAAGACTTCTCAGAATTGTAATTTGTTTTCAGTAGACTGTGAAGTGTAGGAATTCAGTCTTTATGGTAGTCTACTAATTTGAACAACATGTGCACTATTTTCAACAGATCTTTATGTGTTCCTCAAGCATAAATACCCAGGTCAAGAAGTTTATAGTAAAATAAATGCATACATAAATCACAAGAAAGTTTTACCACATTCTTATGATTTCTGCTACTATTCTCAAAGTATTTAATCTTCAAAGATCAACTTTTCTGTGAAATTTGTCCTCAACCAAAGTGTATCTGAAGTGTTGTGAAGGCACAGGTGGCTGTCCCAACTATCTCATCTTCCCCTCTATCAAGGGTTGTCACCCTTGATAGCTATGCTGCAAAAGCCAGGTATTTATAGTTAGTTTATGCGTTACGCAGTTTGCATGGTAACTTAAACTGCCGGCAAAGTCAGTTTTGGCCTAGGACACTGACCCAGAGCAGCCACAGCGCTGGCACAAGCCCTGTCCTGGTACTGCTGCCCTGGTATTCCTCAGGAGCAGCAGGAAGGCAGCTGGGTGAGTAATGCTTGAAATCACAGAGTCAGCTTCACCAGAGGATTCCTGCCTGAGCCTTGAGTGATCTAATCAAAGATCAATTAATCTCAAAGACTAAGTCAGGGTGAATTTCTAAAAGCATGTTTCAAAAAAACAAGTCAACACTGGCCCTGAATGCATACTCTAAATCTTCCTTATATCCCTCAACATCTCCATTCTGTTACCGTTTAGCAACCCACACTGCTTCTCATCTGTGCCAAAAGTTTGATAAAAATACTGAATTCAAAATCAACAATTCCCTTTTTTTTTTCTATTAGCTCAAAATGTATGAGGGGGTTTTTATATACAATCTGTGCAGTGCTCAGATCCTCTAAGTCCATTTTTTGTTGACAGAGGGGAAAAGTGCATGAATAAACTCACAAAGACACATAAGCTGGCACGTGAAGCTGGCTTGGAGTTCCCATTCCTCCTTGATATAAAAGAGTGGGGTTTAACCAGAACATTTCAGCCATCCACTTGGTAGCTCTACCACCGTGGGGGTCTGTGAACTACAGACTGGGAAGGGAGCAAACAGCTGGTGTGCAGTGGGATTCCCTCTAAAATTCCTGCCAACACACTGCAAATTTACACCCTTTGGATAACATCAGTCTAAGGAGGGAACGAAGTCTAGTTCTCAGGATATAAGAGAAATTATTAAATTAACTTACACTTTAGGTTATTGCTAGGCCTAGGGCGAATTCGCCCTAAAGATCCAGGCAGCAAAATTATATCATCCACATTAGTCAGATAGTTGCTTAAAAATTCAGTTCTTTCACAAGTAGTGTCTTCCATCCCTGCAGAAGGAAAACGTAACATTTATCCAGCCTGAAAACAAACCCATTTCCTAGAACAGCAAAAAAAGAGACCCAAAACACCCTATGTTTTATTTTGGATGACTAATCTTGTTCTTTACAGCCATCTAATTCCAACATAATACACTGGCAAGAGTCAAACTGGGAGTGATTTTAGCACTTGCCTATACAAGAGAAATACCAGCCTCAGAGTCACAACATATACCATGTGTGCACTGACACAACTCCATATTAAACTCATGGAAAAATCAAAGTCTGTTTCTAGTTTAGTGTACTAGTTCGGGGATTATTTCTTTTTAAACAAACGATTTTAAGAGAAATCACAGACAAAAGGTATTGTCTGTTGGTGGTCTGTTCTAAGGCAGCTGCAGATAAACAATTTTCTCTTGCAGCCATTTGTGGTGGGGAGGGATGTGTTGCCAGACACAGAAGGTTCTCAGAACAAACTGCCACCTCTGGAAATCCTTCCTGCCCCTTATCCTTCTCTCCTCACAGCCCGAAAGGAGGCATATGCCATTTTTTTGCTGATATTAGTGGTTCCTGTGAGATTTTCACGAACAAAGATCTAAACAGTACAGGACCCTTTGGTGGCATAGCTAAAAAAGTCACATAAAATCAGGTTTCTCTCAATTATAGTTGCATTTTTCTTTAATAAAACTCTTTCTCTTGCTTTTGCTATTATTTACTATTTCTTATATTGTAAAGTTTCTTCTGATGTCTGAAAGAATGAGACCTACCAAATAATATCTCTGCTTTTAGGTGACTCTCCACCTAACCATGAAACATCTTTTTACCTCCTTCCTCCCATTATTTTGATGACTTTTCCATCCAAGCTGAACACATTCTCCTACAGATATTCCAGTCCTTCTCCTAGTTGGATAACTTGACCCCCTAATTGCCTTGGAAATTCCTTAATCTAAAATCCTACTTCTCTCCTAACGTACAGGAGAACAGGGCTTTTAAATATTTTCCTTCCATAAAAACTTTACTCAAAATCACAAAAAGATTACTCTAGGAACATTATAGCCTTCCAAAACATGCGAAAAGAGCTGCACTTGGATGTGATATCAGAAATGCCAAGATTTAAAAAGCTTTAAGTGAAGATGTAAATACCCAGGTCACTGTTATGAAAGTCCCCCAATGACAATTAACAGGTGAGTTGAGTCCACACCAATTGGCTCATTTGGGGGTGTTAAACTACCAGAAAAAAAACCAGCACAAAAATATTTTAAACGGAACTTTCATTTCACTTATCATCTCTACAGCTACATTGCTTAAGCATTTCTTTACAGATAAATATTATCGTTTAGAACTTACCATGATCTCCAACAAATATGACATTGACACATCGATGTAGTTTCAGCTGTTTCAGACCATCCATTAGTTGTCCTACTGTCTTGTCAATCTCTCTCAGAGGATTCACCATCATCTGTATCAATATACAGAAAGAAAACAAAGAGTTCATTCTGTCATTGCGATGTTCCTACTGCTACAACTGGTGTTCCTTTTTGGCAAAACTCTGGTAGGAATAACCATCCAGGTCAAGAGGCAAAGCCTTGGCTGAGCTGTTACACCCACAATTATCATACCATTTCCTTTTGTGTATCTGCACCATGATTTCATCATGAGAAAGCCCTGCTGAGACAAGACAGCAAAAGATCTTTATGGCTGATCCTGGGCCTCCTGTGAACATGTGTACAATTGGTAAAACCATGTACAGATAGTAGGAAAGCGCACGTGACTTTGGGGTTCAGTTTGTTTCTTATAAATAAAGAACAGTATTTTTAAAAGACTGTTTTATGTGAATGGTTTAGTCAAAGCACGAACATGAAATGAAGCTTTGGACTTGGGATTCATATGCCAAGTCACTTCATGAAATTCACTTCAAAGGACATCTGAATACTTGGATGACTACAAGCATATCACTTGAGTAGCACATGGGGCTCACAGGGAACGTTCTTCAGCTTCAAAGCCAAGAGCTTCCAACAGCTCAAATGACAGTTCTGGCCAAATTGTCAGTAGGCCCCAGAGGACACAGATACAATACTGTGATTTCTTTATCTAAGTTTCTTTTTCATTAAGAAAAAAACCCAGAAAACAGCAGGATACGGGACTGTGTTTCCAGCTTTAAGAAAACGAAATGTTTTTTACCAGATGGCACAGAGCAGGGAAAAGCAAGATTTTTAGGCAGAGGACTCAGATTTTGTTTTGATTTTGAGAAGAAAACATTTGTTGTCACTATATTGCAACTTCTTCCTCACTTGTCTGTTTGATTTGGCAAATCCAAATATCTACAATAAAAAGTCCTCCCAGTGACAAAAAGAATTATAACGAATTGTGGATGAGAAAAAAACTAAGATTTTGGCAGAATTTTCCAAAATAAACACCATGTTAGTGTGACCTAGAAAGATATGGTTCAGAAATTCTCCCTCTGCCTGAGTTATTAAGAGATAGATGTTGAACAAGTCTGATAGGTCTTAAGATGAGACAGGAAATATCAACTCCCATGTGGCACTATAAATACACAGAGAAGTGACTTATGAGAGAAGGAATCACGGTGGGGAACAGAAGGAACAGTTTCTGCAACATATGGAAGTGGTTCAGACAAAGGGTGAAATTTTTAAATACTTTAATTCAGGAAAGCCTAAGTAGTCACTTTAGTAAAAACTTTGAAACATTCAAGTTCAGAAAAAAAGAAAATTGTCTATTTCAGCATTCTTCCACTCCCAAATAAAAAAATTACTTCTACAAATGGGAATTCCATTTTTATGAAATTATTTACACAATGTCAATCATATAAGAAAATAAAACATTTACTCAGAATCCAAAGCTTATTCAAGGAAGCTGGAAATCCATAGAATCATCAAATATACTGAGCTGGAAGGGACCCATCAGGATCATCAAGTCCTACTCCTGGCCTTGCACAGGACACCCCAAGAATCACAACATGTGCCCAAAAGCACTGTCCAAATGCTCCCTGAACTCTGTCAGGCTTGGTGCTGTGACCACTTCCCTGGGGAGTCTCTTCCAGTGCTCAACCGCTCTCTGGGTGAAGAACCTTTTCCTGATATCCAACCTAAACCTCCCCTGACTCAGCTTCACGCTGTTTCCTCAAGTCCTGTCACTGGTCACAAGAGTGAAGAGATCAGTACCAGGTGGGTTTCCCATTAATGTTTACTTTTGTCAGCAGGTTTGAGGCTTCTTTTAAAAATAATAATGATAAAGAAATAGAGCAACGATAATTACAGAGATTTCAAGTGAAGGTAATTTTGTGTAGCTACTCTCTTCAGCAATTTGATCTCCTCTTATAGCTCCCATTCTTTCCCAGACACAGCTTTCAAAGAGTTATTGGCAAACAAATAAAACTCTTGCATATACCTTGCTTCACCTAACATCAAGACTTTGGAAGACTGCACAGAAATATTTTATCTTTCTATCTAGAGACAGATCTCTAAGATGGTACTACAATAAAGAGTTGGTAGCATTGTGAAAGCATCCCCGCAAAAAAAGCTACTGAGAACAATGTTTAAAGCCGCTTGTAGGATACCATGTAGTGTCAAGGCTTTTGTTTCAAGCTTAAAAGAGGAATACATAGGTTGTTTATTTGAAGAGCTTTTTAATTATTTAGTTACATTTCTGAATTGAAAATAATACTGAAGCAGTCTATAACCTCTCCTAGTGTGTTTGTTAGTGCCAGGTGGAGAAAGATGGTACACTAAGGAATACCTTTTTCATTCACTTGCACTTCTTCTTAATAAAGCAATATCTATTTGATATTTTCCTTGTGAAAACAGAAGTGCACCATCTCTACTGCAAATACAGCATTCAGAAATCATGTAATCAAGAATCCCTTACCCTCCAAAGTCACAAAATGACTTTAAAATGCATATTTTTAAAACAAATGTTCTTTTCCTTTTAGATTTTATGACTCACATTTTCCACAACCATCATGATTAGACATAAAATCTCGAATAATCACCATGCTCCTATGAGCTGGGAGTTAAGGAGGCTACAGCCTATTGCAGAATTTGTAGTAGTTCAGAAGGGTTAGCAACAGTGGTAGTGTCTTCCTGGGGATTTATCTGACATTGCCTCCAGCTGATGGCTGGATTTAAAAATATCAAGGGATTATAAAGACAACTCTCCCTAATGCAAACAGTCTGAAATAAGAAAAACATAGGTCCCAGAAGGCTTGGTCTAGTTTGGCTGCTTTCCTTTGGGTCCTTCAGTACGTTTATAAAAGTTTTGGCTGCAAAATCCCAACCTGAAGCATGGAATGAACTCCCATGTTGAAAAAAATAAAGAGAACATAGTGCCTAAAAAGTGGCACTTCCATCATAAATTTTTGGAACTTACTTTCTTCCGACGAGTTTCCGTAGAATATTGATCCACTCTATGTACTTTTCTTCTTTTCTTTGGAGCTGCAACTGGTCTTTCCTGTCTCCTCTTAGGAGGAAGCTTTCTCTTAGGTCTCTTAGGCGCAGTAAGAGGGGAGCCATAACTACTCTCCTGTACTGGCAGGGAGAGATGTCTGGACTCAGAAAAAAAGCCTGTCTCAACTCACATCAGATAGTAAAGCTACCTGTGCCAGATAATCCTGAAGCATAAATGCTCTGGCCTTTTCAAAAATTTAGGCTTGTGGACAATTTAGGATCTGTCCCTCTTTAAGGAGGAATCCACCAAATTATACTGAAAGCAGAGCAGTTACAAGAGCAGACAGCATAAAAGCAAATTAAATCGGTGTTTCAAAAGATAGGTGGGGCTTCTGGCTTCGAAAATATATAGTTACAGGAGGGTGTTAGTTATAAAATATGAATCCATTAATATTATAAAAAATTAAGTTAATTTTAATTAAAGCAAAATTCATTGCCCACCATTTAATAAGTGTCTGGGGGTAGAGTGCTGGTGGAAATGCAACATTTGATTTGAATGATGGCTTAGGTATGAGTATTAGTGCCTGTTCAGTCTAAATGACTTCTGCAAGGCTTCCCACACCCACCTTTTGGCTGAATCAGTGACACCAAGTACCTTCATCCATAGCATTAGCAGGCACCACTATCATGTGCCAGACCTTGTAGCCCACTGAAATCATCAGAACCCACTCTTTGGGGTCTGCAGATCAGAGCTACAAAGGAGAGATAGTTGGAATGGAGCTCATATCCTCCAAATCAGCCAGGCAGGGCACATTAGTGGCAGTGCACAAGAAATCTGCTCTGCTACCTGCCTCATTACCAGCTCGATGGCAATTTCGAGAATTTAATTTCCTAGCACTTTCAGTGTGGCATCTCACTGGGCGTTGTTATTGTTCATAATGCACAATTACCTGGGACAGACTTATGGAAGGAAAAAAAATTATAAAAGGAAAAAGAAAGAAGATATAGCTAGAATAAACTACTATCCCATTAATCAGCTTGCTTATAGTTTTCAACTCTCCCACTCTCTCTGACTTCGACACAAGTCACAGGCTCCTGGCACTGCTCAGATGGTGTGTGAAGCGCTGACAGGTGACACCTACCAGGAGATAAACGACAATGTGCTGTGTGTGACAGAGCACACTGAATGAGCTTGAGAAGAGTTGGAGATTTCTCATGCTATTTAACTTCTATGTACTTAGGCAGCTTCTCACAGTTGTTCAGTTACAGAGCTACATAAACAGGGAAGGGGAGGAAGGGGATGTTACCATCTGCCATGCTGTTTCATTGCTTCCAACGCAAGCAGCTGGAAAGGAGATTCTAGTCCAGTCTCATTCGTCTTTCTCCAGAAAGGCATTTTAATAAAGCAGCACCAGAGTTTCCTGTTTTTAAAATGCTTCAAGCTTTGTGCAGTCTTGATGAGAGGAGCGGCAGGGAAAGGAAGGATTCTCATTTCACTGTCTCTGAATCGGCTCAGACAGAGCTCCACAATGCCAGAAAACACGAGGTCTGAACACTGAAATGACTGTCTCAAGACAGCATGTTAGAGGAGCAGCAGAAATGGCTTAGCAGTGCCAGATTTCGATGTATTTTAGAGCTCTTATGGTAGTATATTTCTGGAATATTTTATGTAAAAAAAAAAAGTTAGCTAGGAGAAAAATAAAAAAACAGCCAAGTTCTTATTAACCAGCCAAATCTTAGTCTTGCTTGAGAAGAGTCAGAACAGAGTTATGGAGGAAGGAAACAAATCTTTCCCTGCTTACAGAAGGAAACTGTAACATCACAGGGGTAACTAGCCAGCCAAAGCTCTGCTTCTTGACCTGGATGGACCAACCTACCAGAGTTCAACTGCAGAAGCATAGAGGGAAAGAAAAAAAAAAGCAGAAGTAAATCAAAAGCAAGCATATATTTTATATTATATGTCTCATAACTGCTCCTGGAAACATAATGGAACCCACTGAAATACTAAAAATAAAATAAAAACAAAACACCAAACAAACAAAAACCCACAATCAAACAAATCCACGCCAAAGCAAAAAAAAAAAAAAAAAAACCAAAAACAAAACCTAGATAACCAATTCATTTACACTGAACTTCACGTTATAGTATATGCAAAGTTACACTTGTGGACATTAGCCATAATATCAATACCCTTTATCTAAAAAACCTTGGCAATTCACCAAAAGCTTATGTGTCTCTAAGTCCCTTTACTTCTAGTTTTTAAGACACTCTGCAAATAGGATGTTGTGTATGTCCTGGGAAGCTCTGAGTGCCATCTGCTGAAGTCTGGAAGCTGAAAATTATCAGTAATGGATGCCATTAGACCTTTAGGATTATATATTTAAAATATATTTAGAAAGTTGTTTGGTATAATAAGTTCTAATTCACTTTTTTTCTAAAGGAAACTTGTAAGATTTGGAGGTTTTCAAGATATAAAACTATTCCTCAAACTACTAACTACAGCAAGAAAAATTCAGCATAAAATATTCACTCTTCAAAAGAAGAAATAAGAAGTCCATTTTAAATATAACAGAGTTGTTATGAGCTTGTTTTCAAATATTATTGTTTGGCTGATCTGCCTTTCATGAATTAAAATGGTCAGTACTACTCCAGCTGTCTAACTGCTGCCAGCAGTATATAAGAAAAGAATGATTTCGCAGAGAGGTCACACTCAGTATATCAAGCAAGTAGCCGAAAGGGATCCCTTTGAGGACTTTCTTGCAGCTGATGTATGTAAATTTCATAGCTCCTAAAAATTATATTGAAAGTAGTGTCAAGAGAAACAATATAAAATACTTCCTAGCTTTTCAATCCTGAAATCAGGCCTTTCCCAAACCTCAGCATCTGTATACTTATACAGCTGTATTCATTTACTTAAATTTCCATTCACAAATTTAGCTCCACTGTTTGAACTGCAAACCCATACTAAGTTCTGCTAACTCATCTGTTCTCAATCTGCTAAAAATCAGTTTCACAGTCTTTTTGTGTTTAACGCAAAGGACATAAAACTAATTTTTTGCAAAAGTTTCATAAGCTATTAATTCACACTTATTAAGAGCCTAAGCTTTGCCTTGCAATTAGAGATCAATCTTCAGATAACTATACAGAAGAGCCCCCAAAGAGTAAGAGCCTTTGAGGGACTTTTTCCTTTTATGATGACTTTTCCTCTGATGAACACTTTCCTAACTTCACTTTTTAGACTTTTACAATTAACCTGAAACTAGATTGCCATATTGGATGCTAAACTGGCTTGTTAAACACCACAATTTAAAGAACAATTTCAATGTCATCATCTTAATATTCTCCTTTAGGTCCATGGAAAAAGCTCCACAATCCTGTTCAGAAGGAAGTGGTTGTCTCCAGATAAATAAAATTAGTTTCAGTCATAAGCTACATATAGTAATTGTAACACTTCAATTAGAGGAATTATAAAGCGTTATTGAGAAATATATCACTGAATCAGAGAGCTCTCATTACTGATACCTTGCCTGATGGAATCAGACATAGCTCTTGTTCTGAGCCAAGTGACAACATGGACACATATCCATGCCTATCAATTTAATAAGAGTGTTGTTAGGTCTTAACCACTCCTTCTTCAGAAAGAGGACTGCCTCTCTCCACCCACTATGGTTTCAGCACTGGTTTGGAATAATTCCTCATACCCACTGCTCTCGGACCACGGCTCAAACTGCTCCAACAGGGATGCTACCACTGCAACTTCATAACCGCTGCAAACTATTTCAACAGCCCAAATCACTCAGGCATATTAAAAAATACTAATGCTGCTTCCCTTTGCTCTCTTCTCCAGTCAAGAAACAGCTACCAAATGTATACAAACTAATAAGAAACTACTGCTGGGTACCTGGCTGCTCAAGGAAATTTGTATTGCCTCCCAAGAGGCAGGCATCTGATACACTCCTCACTTTTCAAAGATTTGCAAACATTTGTTTACCCTTTGAAAAACTTGTATAAAAACTAAAGTCTTGTGATGGGAATCTGCAGACATACATTTGCACTGAAACTAGGGGACCTTTGCCAGATGTCAGAGATTATTGGAAATGCCAGATCTCAGTCACACAAAGTAGGATATTTGGGTACAGAATTTACTTTCCCCCCTCCCAAATCCCAGGCAAATGAATCATTTTTAAGTTCTTGTCAGCTGGACAGTGTTGGCAGGGAAACAATAGCCATCAGTCCCAGCCAGCTATCTGAAGTCAAACAAGGAGTTAAACTACTGCAGCATGTTGCACATAATTTTTCATTAAAATGCCTTATGGGGCTTCAAAACTTTTTCCAAACTCAACAGTATGGTCCTGAGGGAACAGTATTGGCAAAGCTTTCTGAACCCCTGTAGGGCCTATATGAAACTGGAACTAGCAGCTGTTTACAGTTCCCGACAGACTGGAATTATTACTTTGTCTACTGCAGGCTATCAGCTTAAAGAAAGTTTTTTTCTGCTCTGCATTTTCCTCAATATTTTCTGCATTATATTTTAATTGCTTTTAAGAAGCACAAATGGTTAGAGAAAAGTTAAATTATGCTGTTGCACACAATCATACTCCTGCCTTTGCCAAATCTTTCCTTTTGCATAATCATATCACACAAGGGCAGTTCCTTCTCCCAGAAGTGAATCTCACATGACAAATTCTTTGAACAATAACTTTGTTTTCTCTGACAGAGGGGATTCATGCTGCTGAAACAGGTGGGAAAAAAGTTGCTAAAAATGCTACTTCTGAGCAGCATCAATTATTTGAAAACCAAGTATTTGAGAGACCTGCTTTTTCTGCAGAAAAAAAAAAAATCTGTACTAACCTCTGAATTGAAAGGACCATATCTGTGGCCAGCAGCATCTGGTTGCTCAGAGTAGAAAGCGTAAACATAAGGCCTGAAAGATAGAAAGGTCTTGTTCAGGTTAGCCTTCCTTTGACAACACAAAAACATGGGCCTGCTAGGTCAAGTCAAATCGAGCCAACTTTCCAAAGAGACTTATCTTTACGGAAAAAGAACTGTCTCTCAGTCATAGAATCACAGAATCATTTAGCAGTCCTTTGTTTCCACGGTATAATTAAGCAATTACTTGTTTTGCAGCTTTATTGAATCCAGGGACGCACACAGGGAGGCACATGGGGTACCACGTGAGGACACACACTCATTCTAAGCGTCATAGGAGAAATCACAACAGCAGCTCGCTTTGCAGCCAGCAGCATGTGGGAAGCTGTGCACTAAACCCCACTCATAATTAAAATCTTAACTTTTTCCTAGTGCTCAGTGTCCAGTTCTGCAAATGCCATTGTCTGTAAGGTTGTTAAACTATATTAGGCTCAGTAGGGTAAGAACAATCCAAGCTAATCCATGCAACTACATGCTTCTTGATAAGAAATAAATTCATACTATACATTTATTTGGAAGAATAAAACTGCTAATATTGGAAAACAGAACAACAACAAAAATCGCACCAAAACAAACAAAAAAACCCCAAATACCCAAAATTCCACTAAACACAAAACCCAAACAAATGCTTAAATCACTGATAGCCTGCAACAGACAAAAATAATTTTTGAAATTAAATTTCCCCTTGTTCTTCCAACTACTTTTAAGGAGGAGACAGACTAGCCATTATCCAACAGCAGATGACAATAAGTGAATTACCTTTCATTGTCTGGAAGGGTTAGCCACTGCAGAATTGTTAATATTCTGCGCTCATGGGGGATGACACTAGATCACAAAACACAGAAATGTAACTTGTTATCATAGGATACAAAAAGAATCAACAAAACTTTGTTATGAACTGATTCTAACAAATAAAACATAATAGTAAAATTTGCTTTAGCATGATATATCTTCTTTGATGCTTAATACCGATTTTTAATTTGCAAACAGAATAAGATCAGATCTCCTGAATGTCCACATACTCCAAAAGAAAGATGACTAGAAGTTTGTAACTACAGTCAGAACTCAAGGCACTAGATCTAACTCTTCTAAATAAGAGCGAACAAAGATCCATTCTGGTCGCTTTAACCCAGATGAACCTTTTTTTCATGCACAGTCGTGCAGCCATTGGGTAGCCAACATGAGTAAAAACCATTACATTACTCACATCAGTACAGGTTTAAATGACCATCCTGCTCTGGTAGTCTTGCAGACATTGGAAAAGTTCTCACAGACTTAATAGTAACCAAATTGAAGGTTAGGCTGGTGTAAATCAGAACAGAGTAATCTGAAACATCAGGCCATCAGCACAGTGATTTGCACAACTATGACAGCTTCTCACTCTGCAGAACAAACTCATCCTATTTACTGTTTGTATAGTGATAGCCATTCTCACTTGGCTGCTGAGGCCAAGTTCATGCTATGAAAATGACTAACCTTATAAACAGCAGTTAAAATTCCAAATATCTTGGTCGTCTTAGGAAAACTCTGCAGGTCACTGACCACAGTTATTTTAATACAATAGCATGGTCAGTCCAGATTTCATTAGATCAATAACAGAATCCCAAGACAGGAATCAAAGACACCCATCAGAGCCACCATCCTGAATTGAATTCAGCATTCTTTGGAAACATCTGATAGGGAAATAGAGATGTCAACAGCCATTCAGAAATATATTAATTTTTAATGCCTTGTAATATAACAGTGGCCTCAGTCTACAACAACATGGAGAACACTTTGAGTTGTAAAAACAACTATAAAATGAGAATTTATGCTAAAATTTGCAAATAAGTCAATATTTTAAAGCGGAATCATAATCTTGGGTACAGCCCAATTTTTGTATTTTTGTTAATTGTGCCATATGAAAAAAAAATCCATCACTGCAATTAACTCACTGCTGACTAAAACCTTTTTAACAATTCTGTTTTCCTAAAAGAGTTTGCCTGAAAATTCTCCCCAAAAACATTCTGTGTCCCAAACTAAATAATACATAGGCATATATACTTAAGGCATATATATTTCTTTCACACATGAAGTGGCTGTCTCACTCCCTTACTATTGCCATTCATGTGACATGGTTACCTTCTGTAACATTCTGTATCCCCAAGCAGGCATTGGCCAGGGTGTTTATGGGACTGTGTAGCCGTAGAGCTTAGAAATCCCATTAATTTCTTTGGTTTGTAGAGGACCAGACTGGAGCTCTGTCAGATAACTATCTTGCAAGCCTAAACCTATCACCAGCTTGTGGTATGTTTTATATTCCCTCCATAAGATATATGATATTTAGAGCAGTAAAGAGTATTATGCCTAATGGAATCACAACAAATAGGCAAATCCCCTTATTGTTTCAATCGTGCAGTTTAAACCTTTGCTCCTGCAATCCTGCCACTAAAATGTAATAGAGAGACTGGATCCGTATGAATTCCTCAGAACTCAAAAATTATCAAAATGCATTCATTTTTGGTTGTAGCTTTAGCTGGGATGAGGAAAACTAGGTAGGAATCATTAAACAAAAGAACAAACAATGAAGATCCTCAGGGCTGTCTTTTAGGAAAGGGAAATTGGATATCTTACTCAAAGGTCAGACTATATTGTAAAATGAATGAGTCAGACCTTTGAGTCAAATAGGCTGGTGATGTCAGTTAACAAAGAGGACAGTAAGAGTCTTCCACTCTCAGAGGACTCTGAAACATTGCTAGCAATACTAAGGAGACAAAAAACCACTGTGAAATGAAAGTAATTTTTTTACAAAGTTACACGTTTTTTCTTTAGACAACTGCTAAAAATCAGTGCATGAATCTAAAGCAGCAAACTGTTTTAGAATCTAAAGCAGCATCAGCTTTAGTCATCAGAAACATCGCACAAAGGAAACATTGGAGGATTACAGATACAGTCTCTAAACTACCGAATGCTTAGAGAGAGGAAAACAATAAACACATCAAATTAATTCTAAGTTATTGGTTTAAAATCTCCAGAAAACAGAGGCACTTACATAGACCAGAAGAACGTGCCAGCTTTCACCCCTTGCTTGGCTGCAGTAATCCAAATCTAATGAGGAAAATATAAGAGGATTAGAGTGCACTCAGATCTGTAATGACTCTCTGAAATCAAAAGAAAATGTTTTCAAGACACATTCTTCTACCCTGAGCTTAGAAGTGGAAATTGCAGTTTTCAGACTGTGGTCCTAATTTGAAAATGTGGATTGACTAGACTGTGCAAACTCTGCTGTGCTGTAGACTTTCACCCCTCAATCTTTATGTTGCTTTTAATTAAAAGTATCAAGATTCACAACAAGGAATTCCTCCAGTATATAATTTAATTTTCAAAACCCAGCCATTACTAACCTTATCCTTTTAATGTTCAGCTATTCAGGTTTTGGAGGATACTCAGTTAGAAAGGAACATACCTGAAACACTAATAGGTGTCTGCATAAATGTCCCTCTTCCCCCATATTCTACCATCAGTAGCCATCAACAGAAAATGTGTTAGAAAAGAGCACACAAAAAAGGGAGCAGACAAGTCAGCCGGTGTTAGGAAAGCAGGGGAGGATACTTTTCTCCATAGATGTTAAGAATTTTTTGAGCTCACCCGACATGGTGATTGATGGAAATGACAGAAAAAAATCTCCATGAATTTTTTAACCCTTTTTTCAATCCTTCAATTCCCATAAATTTTTCTGGCTATAAATCAGTTTGTAGCAAAAAGTTCCACAATGTAGTCACAAACTGTAAGAGTTTATTTCTAATTCTGTTAGGTTTAAAACCTGCCAGTTTCACTGGGGTCAGGGTACTGTTCTCATAGTTTGAAAACAGGTTACTAATCTTTTCTCTTCCCACTTCTGTCCAACATTTATGATATTCCCCTCTATTTGTTCCTTTTCAAACATAAATAGTCCTGATTTGTTTGATCTTTCTGCAATGAAAGCCATACCACTCCCCTGGTTATCCTCATCATCCTTCTCTTACTGCCTCCCTTCACTCTCTTTCTCTTTTCTATCCTATAACAAGGCAGGTGAATGAGAATGTCCAAACATCAGAAAGGTCCACAATCAAGGAAAGCAAACAAAATGAGTTTGTAGCCCTACAGAACTCAATCTCTCTTGCAAGGAACTATCCAAGTTACTAAAACTCATTTCTAAAGTGACAATGGCTTAAAGGCCAGCACTGTGTATAAAGCTAGATTATTTCTTTCCATTATTTATGCATACGGCAATGTATCTGCTTCAGGAGGAGTTAAGGCAAAATGTTACTTAATAATTGCAAAATCCTTGGTTTACTTTAAATCCACTCTTTGAAAGTGCATTCTAAGTCACTCTACCTTGTTTAAACAGGCACTTGTAAACTGTTATTGGGAATGCATTATTCATGACATACCTGAATTATTCACACATCAGTCTCAATTGAAATAAATTCGGCACAATCTGATGAAAGATCATTTGCACAATGAGGCTAGAGTTAACAGCAATTAAATTTGGATATTATAATGTTATTTATCAGACAATTGATCATGTTTGCCTTTCCAGTGCCCTGGACACACGCCTTACCTCTCATCTCCTCCACCAAATCTTACTGGACTCAGTTCAGTTAAATTAAAATCATACCTATAAAAGGTCATTTGTTTTCATTGTATTCTAACTTTTTATTAAGGTATACTCTTTTCCAGGGAAGAATAATACATCCAGAGTAGCTCTATAGAAAAGATATTTCCCTAAATAAATGCAGAATGGCCACAGATTGGCAGCTCACTCTTCTCTGTTTTCAGGTTTTTCTCCTCAAGAGTCTGATTTTAGGCTTGGTTCATATTAACATTCATTCAAGCTGCCACGAAACAATGGGTTCCCCAACCATCTCCCCCAGCCCCTACAGCCCAAGCCTTCCACTAGCACTATGGTTTGCGTGGTGACAAGGATAACAAGTTGATGTGGCTGCAAAATAACTGCAAAAAAAAAAGAGGGAAAAATGGCTATGAATTTATATAGGAATTTGGGGGTTGTGGTTGGGAAACAGGGATATTGTTTTCAAAAGCTCACAGGATACTAGCCCTAACAGGATGGGACAGAAGGATGCAAGTGAACGTGTGCCTACAATCCAGTGACCATGTCCACACACTGCACTCAGAGGTGCAATTGCAATAACAAGGATGTTTGTTTGTCCCATATAAATCAGCACAGGGTATGTAACTTCAGCCTGGCCCCTGTGTCTAACTAAGGCAGTTATTTGTTACAAATTCATTACTGTTTCCTGGTATTCCCAGGTGAAAAAGGACCCACACTTAAAGTAATTACATTTTTCTTGGCATTGCAGATTTATTCCTAGAGGAGAACCCAGTCATGGCAGAGAAAGGAGGTCAAATACAAATTCAGCATGAGGTGTGTCAGCTCCACTGCTGTTATGCTCTTTGGTCTTGCTCTGCTTGGAAAACCATTGTCCCTACAGAGTTGGAGCAGATTTATTTTTCTTTTGAAAGCGTTTGTGTTCCTGCAAAGTTTAAATAATTTTTCAGATATCTTTTGGAAGGTACCAACAAACTAAGTCCAGGGAATTCAATGTTTGGATTTCACCATCTGCTAACTCTGCTTTGACTTTCTAGTGCTTTGGCCTACACAGGTCCAAGCAGTCCAGTCTGCCTGGATGTCTAAATGACACCAGCCAAGTTCCACCCTCAGCAGCTGAAGATGTCCTGCACTGCTCCTGGCTGTTGATACTCTGAATTTAGCCATGATACTCTGTATTTTAGCCAACGATTTTAAACCTGTGCCAAAAGACACCCTCCCTCTGGCAAATGAATAATTGGATCCTTCCTACGTTGCCAAGGCAGCCAGCACACCTGCGAAAAAATGGTGACTATTTTTTATTCATGTTGAGCATAGAGTGTGCTCCATGAATGTCACATGAAAACAGTATTCACACTTCTTGAACCAAGAGCAATGCACTCCTAAGAGCAGTAAGGGCAGTCTAAAAGCACCCAGACTGGCTTCAGAGAGGGGAAAAACTGCACCTGCCCAGCTCCCAGGTATTTCACCTCAGGAATGCAGCCATTTACATTGGCGTTAACTGTTTGGATGAGTACACGTGTCTGCTGCACTTGAAATAAGCTCAGTAGCTAAGACAAGGATCTGTTAAGTCAAAAATCAGCAAATCAAAAGGCCCATATCTGTCCAGAACATCTGAATGACTCCATCCTGACTTTGCCAGGCAGAGCCTGATTCAATTCAAACTTACAACAAAACATTACTAGACCTCTGCCCTCCTTTGTTTTTTAAGGTGGGGGTGGGGAGAAGCCTTTGGTTTATTTAAACCCAAACTAAGAAAATTCAACACTATTCACCGTCATACCTAAAGCTGCCACTCATAACAATACATTTGTAGAGGCACCTTTAAGCATGCAGAAAAGCAGCAGTCACCCAGGTGGAAGAATTTCTATTTGCATTGAACGAGATTTAAATCAAATATCCAGAGGTTTAGAGTTGTGACAGTTAGTGCTGATGAATCTAATGGTAGCTATCTCTACTAGCAGTGCCCTTGGTTGCCCAGATGCTTTAGCGGACAGGTAAAATTAGACAGACTGGATCAGCTTATAAGAGCACACAAGCACCCTCAGCCACAGGATAGTAATTCCAGAGAAGAGTTAGCAGCAAAGCTTCCTGCTGCCTAATCACCAGTAAACGTCTCTCACTGTCTTTAAATTAAAGAAATTAAACTCATTGTCTTTCAAGGTAGACTACAAGTCATAGGAGAGGGCAGGATAGAGAAAAAAGTTAGCAGATGCCCTCTCAACCTTATCCATTCAAAATAATTGAAATTAAGAAGCAAATAAGGATTATTGCTACATTTCCTCCCTGTTGCTTAGAGTCACAGACCTGAATTTAGTTCATTCTAGATGTTCCAGCACTCAGCATGTAAATGCAATGTGTTATACGCGCTCTATGGCTGGTCACACCTGTTCAGGTCACTTATAACGTTTGCTGTGTTAGGTGATGCAAGGTCAGTATCATCTGCGAGCTTATGTTATTTGCCATATGCAAATACATTGGGTTTAACTGTTAATATGTTAGAATTTTATAGTCGGATGTTAAACAATGTCAGATGTCCACTTCTGAGTTGCATGTGAGACAAGCCTTATCGTACTGCAAGTGGTATAAAGGCCATATTTCTGAATTAATTTACTTAAGCAGAGAGAAAAGGAATAAATATTTTAAAAATAATAATCAGAGATCAACCACTTTGTCTTCATGCCATGCCACAGGAAATTAATAACATCTAGCTTTTCCAGTGCAGAAAGACCTGTTCAATCATGCAATGACATTCAACCCTAATACACTGGCAAATGTCCCAAGAAATAATGTACATGCTTTCATCAATATAAATTACACATATAAGTTGAATTACTTTTATTTTTATATCTTCTGTGTTGAATGACTACAATTCTCCTCCTTTATTTATGGATGAAAGTGTACAAGGCTAAGCAATAGTTTAGGTGTCAATGCCATATGGAACATGAAAGTCCAAAGTTCTCCTTCTTCTGACTTCTACACACATTTGCACATAGATATATCAGAAGGAGTTATTCAAGACAGCTGCAGAATTTTCTTTAAAACAGCTGCACAGAAAGTGGAACACCTCCCAGGTTTTAATCTTCCATGAATAAACAAAAGCCCATAACTTTGCAGAGGTTGCCCTGTATTTGTCACACTATGAGAGGACCACATCTCGGGTCAGGGCTGATGGGGGGGACAGCTCTGAAGTCCAGCCCTTGGGCCAGGTCGTGCAAACACGCTCCCATTTGCCAAGCAGGGAAGAAGATTCCTATCAGAGCAGAGCAAGTGCATACATAAAATACACTCACTGCAGTGGAGAATTGGTAATGCAAGAATGGCAAGAATGGAAAATCTTTTCTACATCCAGGCAAAGGTGGGAAAGGGGAAATCACAGCATTTCCCGGTAAAGAAACATGTACAAGACTGGTGCAAGAATGCAAAATTAATACCATTCCTGCACCATTTGCAATTTGTTCTGCCAACAAAGTAAAACATGGAGTAGCCCCTTCCACACTTCTTACTCTTTAGCAGGACATAAAGGTTCTCACACACTTGGCAACTAAGCATTGCCTTCTTGCTCAGACAGAAAATTTTCATACAAGAACCCTATTAAATAAATAGACAGACACAAAGAGCCCTGTTGCTTGTTCACGGCTCAAGGTATATAAAAAGAAGTACTTATAAAACAGAATTACAGACATCTCCTTCTGCTTCCCCCATGAATCAACCAAATGATTGCAAAATGTGTTCAGGATGGCAAGACAGATGACAGCTTTTTAAGCTCTTTCTGTAATAGTTAGACAGTCAAAATCAACAAAATTCCAATAATGGTTTTATTCTAAATACTGATATATAAATTTGGATCAAATCAGGAAAATCAAGTTAAGATAATGATGCCTAGTGTCCGCAGGCATCCCGTTGCAGACTTCAAAGACACCTTCACCACCTGCTGTCACTTACCTAAGGAATATCATGGCCCGGTTTAAGGATTATCTCATCATCTCAAACTGGGCCCTTTTTGAGGGTTGTAGTCTTTAAAGGTTAACAGTGGAAATAAAGCTACATCCAAGGCACCCTAAACAACCATTAATACTTTTATAATTCTGATATTTCTGAAGAGGGAGTCATCTTTTGGACCCAAACTCGGATCTGAGCTGTCTTACTTTCTGAAGGAGCCTTTCTGTCCCCACTAACCACAGACCAGCAGTTTTATACCTTTCATCTGCTGAACTTGGATTATTTCTAAGGATCATGAGAGATCACTAAAAAAAGCAGTGTATTGTCTGCAGTGCAAGCTTAAACTTACTACATCAAAACAAGACATGGAAAACTACTGCTCAACAGAAGCCAAAGGCAGCTGGGGCCTAATTTTAGTGCTTAAAGTTACTTGGGATGAAAACAGAATGTCAGTGTCATGAAAAATGAGCAGTAAACTTAGTTTCCCCCATGGGCCCTGATGCTCACCATTTCTGTGAGATTCTGTGGCAATATAAGGAGTGGCTTTGCAGCAGTTTCCTATGAAACACTTTTGTTTTGAAAACATGGTGCTTTTAAGCTTATATAATAAATCAAGGTTGTATACTAAATGAGTAGACTGGATTTCAGGAAGTCCCACAACCAGCTAGAACACCCTGAAACACTTCCAAACTACTTTCTCCCCCCTCCTCCTTTTCCCAATGCCATTAATTTTAATTTCTCATAATTCCTGGAGTAAAACAATTCGGATACTCATCTGCCAAATCACACTGATGTCCATGGTAATTTGGATGTTTCCCAGCAAAAGGCTGAGTATTAGAACAATGAAACAAAGATGACCACACCCTCCACATTTTAATAAAGCCATATACGATAGGCCAGTCTTCAGGAGCAAGAAAGTATTTCAGAAATTATCGATGTTAAATGACATTCTATTCTAGGGAGTTTTGACCATAATACAAGGCTGGGGGTCTCTGACACTTTTCTTGCCTTCTTGGACAGAAAAATAATGCCCAATCCTGTGCAAACCACATATCACTCTGCAGTTTTTTAGTACTCCAGTTTGCGACCCAAGATGTAAAAAGAACCAGCTGAATATGTGATATGATAGACTAGACCTGTGATATGCAAGCCAGATTTCCTTTCCTACACCCTTAATTGTAATGTCTTGTCTTTCAATACCCAGCTATTGTTGACACTCTATGACAATGTCATATTTAAAGAAAATTATGAAAAGGAGTTAGAAACTAACTGTATCTAATCTTTATATATATATGGAGATAACTTTTTCTCTTATAAAAATCTGCAATCAAATGTGCAATTCTTCCACATGCAGAGAGAGTATCATTTATATCATATTTCTGCAAGGGATCTACTACCTCCTTACCCACCTATTATGCCCTATCTATCAGGTTCGCCAAACTTATGGGTTTCCCTCATATTAAGTGTATGGGGTTTGAATTATAGCCCTATCTCTATGCATTTGCTTTCAATTTTCCAAAAACTTTCCCAGTTTATCACATTATTTTTGTGGTTTTCCTTTTCAAAAATTCTTCAGATCAGCTGGTTTGTTTTATCATCCCTACTTGGGTATGCAACACTCCCCTCATTCTCTGAGGATTTCATTCAGCATACAGTCATCCATTGTTGTGTAATTTTCTTGAACTCTTCTCAGATGATACTTTTCATGATCCTTGTTAACAATCCAGAAAATCTTTTTTTCTCTGGAATAGCATAGGTGTTGCTAACAGTTGGGTGTGGGAATTAACAATGTTCCCCACACAACACAGCAGGTAATGAAGTGTTCACAGACTCACATTGTACTTTTAAAATACCATAATTTAAAAAGAGACATTTGTACAAGCCCCAACAGTTAGTTCTTCACTAACTCCTACCCAATAATGATTAAGGTAAGATGCAAAATTAAAAGTGCATAATTAAATTACAGCTGCCTAACAAGTTGTCATGCAGCAGTTGAGCCACAGGATTGTCTGAGTTTGACTCACCCACTCCTCTCCACACGACCCATGCCAAAGCGAGGTCTTAGATAGGCAAGGGAGTGACTATGCTCACTGACAGATTTTACAAGAGCACAGATACCTCATTCTGGCTCAGCTACAGCCAGACATCTGCCTGTCACACGCCTGCCTGTAGCTCTAAATTTTCATGTCTCACATTTATTGCAGACTAAAACCACATGCAGACAAATAACACACACACTTGCTAAGCCTAAAACCATCCGAGTAACTTCCCTTAGTTTCTTGGGATATTTCTGTCTTAAGAGATTTGGGGGATGATACCGATCGATTTAGCAAACAGAAATGACAGATTATGGTGTTCCCAAATGCCTTCCAATTTCCTCACCACTATCATCCCACTCTTTTGTGAGATTAACTGGTCAGAGAGCATTTAAACCATAGTTCCCTAAGCAATCAGCGCAATGAAATGTAGCATGCACCTTGGCTGCTTGCACTTAAAACTTAAAGGAGTAAGTTAAAACCACTTTCGTTGAGCACACCACAGCACGCAGTAATAGGGGAAAGTGCAGCAGAAACGAGGGGACTGTCTTAGCTGTAGTAACACAGAATATTTTGAAGGAGTACATTTCCCTTGCCCAGAATAAGCATACAGAGCTAGAGAAGCCAAGTCCAACACGAAATTAAGAGAGGGGACCTAGTTCAGCCTCTGCTGCTGCACTTAAGGCAGAAACTAATTCCCAAGCTTCCACAGCCTCTGCAGTAAGTCATGTAACAGTGATCGCTTGAGGACTTAACAAATAACAATTATAAAATTTTGCCATGCTATGCTGACACAACATTTATACTAAAACTGCTCAAGAACATTACTAGGACAAAATGCTGAGAAACCCATAATGAGAAGGAAACATGATGCCATAGTAACAAAAATATAGTGTTATACTGCTGCCTCAAGTGAGGTTTCTTTCCTAGCCACATCTAATTTATACTTATCAATGCAAATACCTTTCCATAGTCAATGGATTTATTATTCTGAAAAGCAAAAAACAACTCAAAACATTACATTAAACTGAAAGACAGAGGGCCAGCTAGGGTTAGGGGGAGTGAGGACTAGGTACAAATTGTTCACATATGTATTTTTCTAATTATTATTATTGGCTATGTTCCACAGCACAGGGGGAGGGGAGGAGAGGGAGGAGGAAAGGAGGAGGAGGGAATCTGAAACTTACTGGTTGACCTCCCCACCATCTGTGATTGAATTTCTCTCGCCCTCGAAGACTGAAGCTGGCATCAAACACTGGGTCATACATTGAATTGCCAACAATCCCATGTGATTCAGGATAGAGTCCCTTTGTATAGAAGTAGATTAATTAGTAAAACCCTAGTACACACAAATACAGTTCTTCTTAGCTATCTGCAAATATTACTAAATTATTTTAAAATAAGCATCTTTGTAACTACACACCAGAAAAGGTTTTTACTTTCAGATAAGCACATTTAAAACTGGCTGTAGTAATGAAAGCAGTAGATGATTGAATTGTGCTAAAAAACATTAAAAACTCCTATTACTTGATACTTTAAAGTTTTCACACTGGTTAAAAGTTAGTTCGAGGCCATCAAAGAAAAAGCAAAAATGTATGAAAAGAAGATTGATTGTTACTTTCAGTTCCTCTTCATGAATGCCCTTTCTGGACACAGTAATCCATTCTCTGGTTGCAAGAGTAAAACTTAGTATTTCCATTTTATAATGTTTTATCTTCACAAGACTCTCTGTGAGATAAGTTATTTTCAAGAAAATAACTGAGGGGGGCCACCCAAAGCCATGGCTTTATATCACAATTTGCTCTGCAGTAAAAGCAATTTAAGTTTCTGCTCTCCTTCCTTTCTCTTTTCCCTCTCCCATCCCCACCTGTTCTTTCTCCATCCCCTCCTTTCTCATCCATTTAACATTTGTGCAGTGGCCGTATGAAAAAAAGGGGAAGAAATTACAGCTGCAGGTAGAGAGTGCCTTAGACCAGCTTTGGGAGCACTGTCAGTGTCGCACAGGACGTGTGCCTGATGGCGTGGGACAGCCTGGCTGCCAGCCCTGCCACAGGAGTATGTGATGGCTCATTTTACTGCAGGGCCAACACAGCACCCAGACACACTCAGCAGCTGTAAATTGTAAGCTGACTGCTTAGTCAGCCCCACTGACTTCAGCTGCTCCAACGAAGGAACAACTGCTGGTTGTATTCAGGGTAGGATTTCAGGGGTGGGTTTTTTTCCCCCAGGAAAACTTTGACCTGTAATTATGCAGCAGTACAAATAACTGCAAAAGCAGGCATAAGAAAGCATAGGAACACTGTGACAATGTATAATGGTGAGATACACTCCATCTCAGCACTTCAAAATACTGAAGAAAATACTTAACTAAAGACCAAAAAGGGTGGACAGTGAAGCAATTCTGGGTTTTTTCTTAATCTTGCTTCCCACAACCCACGTTTCTACTCCAGTACAACATTTTATCATCAAAAAAATCCTTCCCAGGAACTTACAGTAGCAAGGGTGTACAAGTTGGGGAAGGTTTTTGTAGGGTAGACAGGTCGCATGTAAGGAGAATGTGTTCCACAAGATCCTGAAAAATCAATAGCAAATGCAAACATGAGGAAGAGAAGTTCTCAGACAGAGAAAAGAAAAACAGAGGAAGCAATTTCTGTGACTCAAAATGATGCATAAACTAGTTAAATTTTAACCAACTTAAATGAACATTCTGCTGCTTAGCAGTGGTCAGCAGTAGGGGCAGTGGTAAATCTACTCATGCACTCTTTGTACTTCACAGTAAACAACTGAAATAATGCAGCCAGATGACTACTGAACTAGCTGCATTCCCATAGACTGTTTTCTTTTCTGAGCTAGTGTCTATTCAGAGTCACTGGAAATATCTTGTTAAGTAAAACAGTGTAAGAAAACACAGGTTTATTTTAAGTAATAAATACACTAAAAGCTGCAGTTTCACATTGGGCTTTGACCTCAGCCCCCACTAGAATAATTTAGGGTGGAAAAGACTTTTTAGATCATTGAGTCCAACTATAGACGGCTACACAAATACAAGGGCCAGCACATACACAGGGGGAAGAAAACCCAACACCTTTCAAGGATATGGGTACACACACAAACACCATGCTATACAGAGAGGCTCAAATATGCAGTGCATCCAGTATTCCGCAAACCCAGGTGGATGCCCATTCCCCCAGAGGTGAGTGCAGAGCATGTCTCCAGCCGGTTAGCAGGCATTCACCACAGGTCCTGCAGTCACTTATCCAAACCTCTGACATTTCTGAATCAAGGGGAAAATTTTGCAGGCACCTCCCAACCGGCTTGTAAGAGTGTATGATATGTATCGTGTACTGAAGATGCATTTCTTTGCTGACAAAACCACATGAAGGTCACCAATTCTGAGCAGCATCTCCCAAACCAGCAGCTCTTCCCATTCTTCTGTGTGCATTGACCAGGTTGCTTTCAAGTTGCCCCTTGATACCATCTAAACCAGAGGGGACTTCTGCCATTCCAGCTCCATGCTGACCTTCCATTGCTCAATGAACAAAGAAAACAACTGGGCTGCAAGAGACTATATTTCATTCATTGTAAGAAAATAAAGATACTCACTCAGTTTTTCAATATTGGGCATGACCTTGTTCCCTTTCTTCATATACGATGCACGGAAACCATCAACAGAGAAGATGATCAAAGGAGGACGAACAAAGCTAGAAGCAAAAGCCAGCATTTCAAACTTTTTTTTTTTTTAATTTCCACTTACTCACTGGGACTCCAGAGAATTTGAAGCAGAGCTACTGTATATCCACATGTCTATAATCCTTTGCATACTTAACAGACCAGCAGAAACTGAAAATCCTCACACTTAGTAACACCCAGCGCTCACTCACAGTCAGTGAAAGGGCTGATATCCAACCTAAAAAACATCTTCCCTGATCAGCTAAAAACATATAGACCACAAAGGCAAGTAATGTAAAAGGAAAAAAAATAGTATGCGTGAGTCCTCACCCTACCACACTACCGGTAGTTAAAAACCACATATCACGTGACAGCTGGTCTTCTCTCTTTGCAAACAAAGGTCCATGTAGCATTTTGAGTGAGCCCTGTGAGGCATAGCTCAGTTCTCACATACTAAAGATGACAGTACCTCATGTTATTTTATGACTTTTTTTATTTGCTACTGAGAGTTGACTGCAAGCAGGCAAAGATTTGTCACGGACAGACACATCTGGGCTTTTAATGTTAGTCAACTGCGGCAGGGGTAAGCAGCTGTCACTGTCACCAGGAGAAGCTCCTCCAAACTATCCTCCTAACAGCACAGACTGGGCTGCAGCTCAACACAGCACCTGAGCAGATGCTTACCTTTAGGGATAATAGAGACAACTGGTTTCAAATGTGCTTACTTTCTCCATGTCACTCATATGCTCAAATTCCTCACTAAGTCAAGCCTGTATCCCATTGCAATTTAGAAATCCTTTCATTTAGGAGCACATTAGGAGTACAAAATTCACTTAAAAAAAAATGGTCTGAACTGTGTTCACATGTGACTTAACCTGAATTTTACTGCAAGCAGAACAACATAAGCCTTCCTACTGACTTCAAATGAGTCTGGTTACCTTCCCGATGTGTGTAAGTGAAGTAGGAAAGCTCAAAGACCAAGAGTTCAAACCCATGTGTCATACAACACTACTAACCCAGCAGCTTAAAGGCAAATGCTTTACAATATTATGAGCTTAGCTGTACAAATGGTGAAGCCCAGGAAAACATCCAACCCACAGCCATTCAGCCTGCATGACAGGGCCACTGCAGAAGTGTGGTGGGCAGAGCTGGGGACCGCTGGCTGTGCTACATTTGGCTTTGCAGTTGGATGCAAAACACTTACCCTGCTGGACACTCAGGAGCCTTTATCTCTTCACAGTCATCATCCACCCAGTGGGTTTCTCCTGCCAGAAAAGTCACATTGGAGTTTCAAAAAATGAAAAATTAAAAAATCTGTGGATACAGCTATAGGTTTCACAGAAAATATGTATCAAAAAAAAAATAATCAAGTCTAGCTCCAGTTAATAGACTGTCTTGTCATACTTTCCATGAATAATGAGCATGTCTTTTCACAAGGCTGAACAAGTGATCTGGTTATATTCTAGTCAACAAAAATATTCAAACTAGCACTCCTACAAATAGCTCTTAAAACTGGAATTAAAAGCAGTCCTGACCGCAAGAGACACTGGTAACACTTTAGTCACAGTGGTCATCTACTTTAATTTTTTTTTTTTATTTTTGATCTGTCAAAAACAGGTAGTGCTGCTTTTGGCTGTGAATTCTCACCCTCCTCCCTCCAGCTCTGATATCTCCATGAGCTGATTCAGCTGGCTAAAGACACAAAACAAAATTCATTCTGGAGAAAAAAAACATCTTTAAATAGTTTCCAGCTGGTTTAGAGAGCTGATCAGCTCATGGATCAGGTGAGACTCAGGCTAAAAAAGAAAAGCACTAATACTCTTTCAGAGCTAGATTAGTTAAAATTACTTCATGTAATCAACTATTTTCTTAAGGTTTTCACTGCTGAATGCTGCCTATAGAGTGACTCATGACTTGCACTTTCACAGGTCAATTGAAAAACAAATTATTAACTAACAAGCCTGCTTCCTGAACCTGGCACTATTAAAGGAACTGCAGTTCAATGAAAAGAACAAAACAAAAAACATCATGAAAAGAGATCTACAGGAAATGTGTGCTGCAAGCAATTCCAACTGACCATGACAGGAGGTGGAGGGACAATTTCCAAGAAAAAAAATCAACCAACACACCGCTCCAGAAAGGCAAGGGCACAAATAAAAGAGGAAACATTGTTCTCACATAAGGATTACTCCTGTCAGAGTTCCAGGGTCGCTGAGATAATTTGTTATTAGCCAATTAAACAAAGATTGTGTATATTAAAGCTGGAGACATGTAAATTCCTCTGTCTTGACCCTTGTGAGAGGGAGCTCACAAAAAAGGCAGAAACTGAACGCTTAAATAGCATTTAAGTGATCTCAGCCTCGATTTTCTTTGAGAACTGGAAGACCAATCTATGGGGATTTGTTGGAAAATACATATTTCATTTGGATTCCTAACAGCAAAACCCAAGTGAACAAAAGAGCCCATTTTCAGTGTATGGATCTGGACCATTATCATTCTGTGAACATACACAGTTGTCCAAAATGGTATGGAAAAAACAATTTCCAACTGTAACCGTTGCCCCAGTAAAGTTAATGAATGAAAAAAACCACAAGAACTAGCTGAGATACAAAAGCAGAACCTGTAGAGCTCATTACCAAGGGTCAGAAAACCTGGGCTGAATGGCAGACACATACACAGGCAGGATATGCTCTATAAGAGCCGGGTAGTGGATAAAAGTTAAGCTTCCACAGCCAACCTGCCAAACAATGCGGGGTGTTCTGCACCCGTGGTGTGTCACGATCATCTGAAGCCCATGTCACCCATCTGTATTCTCGCAATTCCTCTCCCACAAGAAACAAAGCCTGCAGGTGATAGGCCAAATAGTTTGAGCAGGAGCTTTTGTTGTGGGGGTGGAGATAACATACCTAGGAATGCTCTATTCCTTCTGAGACCATCAGATATCCCTGCTCTCCCTGTGATGCAGACAAATGCATCTGAGCACTTTAGAGTCTTGCTTTAAACTCTTCTTCATCCTCCTACGCCTATTCTCTATCATTTTATCTCCACAGGCAGAGATAACGTCCTTCTACGAACAACAAATCATATGTATTTTTCTCTGCTAGTGTCCAGAAAATTACAAATTCAATTCCCCATTCTCTGCCACCCCAGCCGCCCACCCAAAAAAAAAAAAAAAGGAAGAAAACCCTATAGCCACAGGGCTGCCTTGTATTGGGTTTGGAAAGATAAAAGGAAGAAAGACTAAAGACGTACCTTTGCAAACGACTTGGTAATTAGTACAACAATCTCCTCTACTTAAGCAGTCTTCAGAGCAGTGACAAGCATTGTCATCATTCCTGGTTTCTCCACAGCGATCTTTGGTACACTCCCAGCCCCGAGCTACAATATTCACATTGTAAGCAAGAACGAGAGATTGTAAGCAAAACAAAGTAGCCACTCAAGCCATAATGACAACACTCAAGTTAAAATTGGGCGTTAAGTTTATGGCCCCATTTTAGCGATTTCAAGACCTCTGAAGTATGTCAACCAAAACCAAGAGGCTCTTGTGATTTGCAAGTGCAGGAGGGCTCCTCCACCCAACACACATGTGAGTATTTCTGCTACCCTCAGGTGTTGTATTTCAGGCTTTGTACAATCTGGATGCCAGAAGTATGTAAAGAAAAGACAAAAAGGAATCTTGACATATAAATGGCCTAAAGCACAAACTAAGAATTCTGGTATTTCTTGGGTAATCTTTTCCTCACAGCTACTACAGTCCCCAGCTCATTCCACAGAAAATAAGAGAAAGTAGGAAGGAGATTATGTCCATGCAAATTGATGCCTTACTCTCATTAGTTCCTCACCCACAGTGGAAGGTTCAGCACCAACTGAAAAGTTTCTAGAAAACAAGAGCTGTTCTTCAAGGAAAACCATGGCATGGCTTCTGTAAAACACTCCAGCTCTTCTTATCTTGCAAATGACTTTAGGATATAAGGGCCTGTCTAAATAGGGTGCTCTCTCAAGGGTAGTACTTTACTACATTTTGGAACAGGGTCTGTGGTTTTAAGGATGATTTTCCACCTCCAGGCCCAATAAAGAAACTTTAAAAATCAGTTTAGGCAATATGCACCCAGTAAAAAAAACCATCACATCAGAGAAACATCTTTTATCACATTTTCTCCTTCATTTGGGGCTTTTTTTCCTGTAAGTATGTAATATTTACAGATTATACACGTGATAATTGCCTAAATAAATGCCTATGGGAGTATATGAGGATTAGCACAACCGTTCCAAGTGCTGTGCAGGTAGCCATACACATATGTGAACATGTGTCTGCTGCAGACAGAAGACTTGAGGAAGTGAAAATCCACCTTTTGATAGCAGGCATCTCGCTGAAAGCTGAAAGTCTTCAAAAAGAGCCTCTCATTCTGCAGTCATTTACACTAGGGGCGAAACAGCATCAGCCTAAAATTCAGAAGTTTTTGGCCTGGAACCAAAGTTGTTTTTCATACCAGATTAGCTCACCATTTTTTGGCACTGAGCTATGAAAATTATATAATCATAATCAGAATTGAGGAAATCAGGACTTTTAAGCATAGCACATCCATGGGCAATTACATATTTAATCATCAGACTTCTCTTTTGGCTGCTTAGTGTAATACTTCAATAAAGCAAGAAAAAGTTTTATGGCAAAAGTAGAAGTCACCTGTGTCAACTCTGACCACTGTGCAAACACTCAAAAAGAAGGATATAACTAATAATTTAAATGCACTATGCTAAGAAGTAAAACATAACTCATGGCCCTCTTTGACGTTTTCCTTTAACCATGAGCCTATGACTCATGGTTAAAAAAAAAAAAAAAAAGGAAAAAAGTGAACCCATTGCTATATTTCCATCCCCCAGGGTCCAATGAATTGAAGTCAAATGTTTCTACCAGTGTGTTATAAGCATCCTGAAAACGGGAAATCAGAGTCTGGGACACGAGTAGCAAGCCCAGGCTGTCACCTGAGGCTTGCTTCAAGAGGACCTTCAATGCTCCCAGTTTCCAAGGCACCTTCATGCCACAAATGAGCCTGAATTGCTCCAATATCAAGTTATCACTTGGGGGAAAAAAGGATGGCTGACACTAAATGACCAACCTCCGGTTTTTACCACAGCTTTTAATTGTAGCCTGGAGGTCAAACTGGTGCCTGAATACTTATTATTGCTTTTAATTCAGTACCAGAACATCTACTTTTCATGTAATATGAACAGTACCCTGCTTTTTCTGCCCCCACAGGAGGAGCAATAAATGCACATTCCTACTGCTCCTTGCAAGGAAACGTGGGCTGCATTCTGGGCTGAGCTGAGCCTGCTCAGCAAGGCGAGGTGAGGAGGAGATGCAGGTTGTATGGCAGGGAGCACAGGTTTATCAGGCAGGTCCTGACCACTGGCAGGAACCAGGTCTCAGCAGCACCTGGCAGTGCAGGACAGGAGACCCATCATACCTGTCTTCAAGCACAGCTCATCAAAGTCGAAGCAGCAGCTGTTGTAGCTCTTGCACAGGTTGTCACAGCGGCAGCCAGGAGGTTCTGCCTCTTGGAGTTCAAAGCACCTGTTTTTGCAGGAGCCAGAGGTGCTGATCCAGGGGGAATCTGACAGGACTGTGTGAACAAGAAACAGGGCAACATCTGTCAGGCCAGCAGCAATGGGACAGGCAGCTCAGCCCCAAGCCACTCAAAGGAGAAAAATGTCAGATGCTCGCTCTGGGAAAGGGAAGGGAGCAGGGAGAGAAAAAGGATTGCTTGAAGAAACAAAAGAAAAAAAAGAATAAATTCCAAAGGAGTTGTTCTTTTGGAGGAGAAAAAAAATAATAAAGGAAGCAGCATGCTGTGATAACATCCTGCAAAGAAACAGACCTGGCTTTACCTCTGTAACAATCAAGAGATCATTAGCAGAAACGTATTGAAGTCTCCAAGGCCCCATTCCAGGAGCTGTAGTTATTCTACAGAAGCAGGCCTTTGTTTTCAGAAACCAAGTGACATTTTCATGGCTGGCTGGTCAGTTTGCATAGGAAAGGACTCCAATTAATCTACATGCAACAGCAGGACTTGGTTTGCTATACTGGAAAGCGTCAAATCAATGTGAAGTGTGAAAGAAAACTTTAAGATGCTCTATAAATTAATGGAGAAATAAAGCAAGGCTTTTTGATGGGCTTCTACAGAGCACCAAATTGTAAAAACTCTAGAAATGTAGAAGTATTCAAGAAATTAATATATTATTATGTGTGTAAGTAAATGGAAGACTGCCAATCGGAAAGCCATGAATAATGTATTATAGACTTCAATAATCTATCAGTAAGGGTCCTTAATGTCAAAGCTAATATGCATGTGTACGCTCTTTTCTCAAAACTTACTGGTTTGTACTCTTTATATCAAGTTTTTCCTATAAGAGAATCCTACATAGCCACTTATATGAAGCAGGAAAACTGTGTGTTGTTCCCTAGGGTTAATTGTATTTTATGAAATAAAATAGCAAATGTATGTTATCCTTAAAATACAGAGCTGTTCCAAGGAAAATTTCGTAATACCTTTTGTTCCTTGAAAGACCTATTAAAATTAAGTATTTGAAATCATCATAGTTTTGTTTTCTTTTAGGTCATGGTTTGGTTTTGGGTCTGGCAAACCTCACCATTAGCAGTATGATTTTAAGAGGATTGACACAATGGCATTTTTGGGAAAGAGTTGCTCTGATATTTTTTTATGTATTTTTACCCTTACACTTCTACGTAGCCGAAAGTTCAGCCACCACATAAACTGAAGGGAATCTCTTCCCAAATAAGATGGCATTGACCAAACACAATGAGAAAGGATGGAAAAGACGATGAAAGAGGAGTTCAGAAGTGCCATTGTAGTAGCTGATGTCTCACCAGCACCCATCCCCAGCACTACTGCTCCACCACTTCCTTGGAGTGGCACTGGCACTGGTTCGACACCAACATGAACCACTTCAGGGAATAAACCCATCAGCAAATCAACCCTACAGCAAAATCATAGGTAAGAAATCCCCAAACCTACCGCAGTTGCAGTCAAGGATTATGGCAAGGCACGCTCATATAGCTGCTGGAAAAGACAGTAGCAGACAACTGTGTCTCCCTGCTTTTGTGGTTTATTTTATTCAACCGGGTCAGGAATGCTCAGTGCTAGTAACATTATACACATAGTTAAGTTTCACTCTACAGATACATACCCTGCAAGCGTGTTCTTAATGACACATCAATATTTTGGCCATCTGAAATGCCAAGGAGCTAAACGTTGTGTATTTGTGCTGGCAATACACAGACCGGTGTTTTCTTTGCTCAGGTAAGTAGGTCACAAAGCTATGTTAGAAATTAATCACATGAGAATTGTTTCAAAGCATGCTAACAAACTTTCAGAGCTATGAAGTCTTCTTCCTTATTTTTAATGACAGCTGCTTCCTGTCAAATGCTTCTGAAAATCTGTTACCAAACAATATTTTCATGTTATTTAACCTCTTCCACTTTTTCTTTTGGAAGCCAGGTAATATAAAATCACCAATCCACGAAAGCTTCAAATCAAAGGTATTGTGAACTCAAAGGTATTACATACTAGCACATAATCGTTACACTGGCATTCATTTCAAAGGGCTGAGAAGGAGATCCTATCAGAAGGTAAAAAAACCCACATGTCACACTTGTGTTTAGGAAGGAGAGGTGTAAATCTGACTGCAGATTTATTACATAAGAGACAGTTAACTGCAGCTCAAGGAATGTCTGTCTACCTGTTGTAAAGAGTAGCTCATTTATCAGCAAAACACTGGAAAAAAATTGCCCACAGAGGCTGTGCAATCTCTGAGCTTGGAGATTTTGAAGAACAGGTTAGGCCAAGATCCGTCAGGATCACTTCAGTAATAACTGACCATGTCTTGGGATATGGAGAAGGTCTACATAGCTGTTCAAGGTCCCTTCTAGCTCCATCTTCTAGAACTGCAAACAGGGTTTCCATTTCATGCAAGAAAGGTTTAGCCCACTACCTTGTCTGTTATTTTCTCATGTCTCTTGACAGCCGTCTCATTACTGATGTGACAAATTATCCCAAATCACTTAGCAAATTGAAGTTGCACCTCCTGAGTCAATATCACAGCACAAAAGAGGACTTGCTAAATTTCTCTCACTATATTAAGATCACTCCTTTGTTTATCATGCTTGACCTTGCCTTTGCAGCCAGACCATGCTTTTCAGGTCGTGCACAATGCCATGGCAGGGGTACTGGTGCATGCAAAATAGTTCGAAAATACATCATCAGGAGCTCCATCCGTGGTGAGCACTTTCAAACTAGCACAAACTGTTGTACAGAACAAACTTAGACAGCTTAAAAGTCCTTTTCAAAATTCCTACATCCCTCCACAGCTCCTACAGTCAGACTGTGCAGCAGGCAGAGCGATCTCAACGCGAAGATTCTCTCCTCCTTATTTAATACATAAGGCCTTTCACATCCTTTTCCATACATTCTTTTCTGGCCAGTTAAGCTCAAAACAACCATCTAATTGTCTTTGATGTCGTGGGTTAGAGACCAAAGTTACATAGGGCAATAATGCCTTTGTGATTTAGTTCATGGGGGTTACTAAATTTCCATTGTAAAGGTGTTATACTTATCTTTGAAGGTACCACATCAAACTACTTCCTTTGATTCTATCCGATTACAATATCTTTTAAAAAAATAATATCCATTTATTTCCAGTAGTATTTAAGACACAGGACAGTTTAGACATGCTTACACAGTCACTGCAGGAAGGAGACTACTTGGTAACAATCTGCCATTTTGGATCCTATGGGTCCCACATGGAACCACCAAATGCTTATGCAAAACATATTGCCAGATAATGTTCATATTATGAACTTGTGTTTCATTTTTGCGATGAGTAAAATTTCAATGAAAGGTCAGATAAAGGAAAAAAATTCATCCTAACTCCAGTATGAGAAAGGTAAGACTCCATTTTTAATGACATGCTTAAAAATCCAGTGAGAAGGGATAGAAAAACTTCAGTGTATCTCCGTCCAAAGCATAAGTTATCCTACCATGACCAAGAAACATGCTTCTGGAGATTACTAAGGCCATTCCCCAAAAGTGCTCACAAAGCTCAAAAAGCAAGTAACGTACAAAAGCAAAGTTATGAGTCTTGGTTCTCTAATGTGTTTTAGAAATTTTAGGAAAGAATTATTTCAATTAAAGAATTTGTTGGCTACAGATTAAACATCTCAAATGTATAAAGACATACATCTGTACACTGTAAAAAGACAACAAGGCGAAGTAGGCATTATGTGATACTTTGATGTGCATTTATAAGGGACTAGGAAAAAAAACAAAGTTTTTTTGGCTCATAGCAGAGATCTATGCTAGATGAAACCTAAAATTATAATCATGCCATACCTCTGGAGAAATAACAAATTGTTTTCTACAGTAATGTTTGGTAAAGACTGCTTTATCAATCTAAAACAATTAACTCTTAACACCAAGAAATTCGGAAATAAATAAGCTAAGGAAGAGTGAAGTTGAAAAACAATTATACCAATCTTTTATTCTGGATATTTCATTGCACTGGACTTCCAATGAAGTATAACTGGAAGTCATTTTTTACTATCTCTTTTAGACAGATGTGACTACAATACTTTATTATTTGCTATCACTTCTTTTTTTCTGCAATAAAAGTAACCAAGCTTCATAAACACAGGATGGACAAAGCCCTCCATTACTTTTGTCTCTCATTGTTGCAACCTGGACTGACTGGATTACTTCAATGCCATGTGGAGGTCTAATCCCACCTGTAAACAAATTCTCAATACACTTCCAAAAAGACACCATCTCCCGTCCTTTTGCAAGAGACCCTGTATTTCTTCCTACACTTCTGTAATGCTGATTTAATCCTCCTGCTACTGGAAACAACACACAGCTACTGATCCTAGCCCTGACGGTGTTGAACGGTGCAGGTTGGCTCCGCAGAGCTGGCACCCGATCGGCTGCAATGGGTCCCCAGTATCAGACCTTTGGAACGTCAGCAAAAGCCAGCTGAGCAGCTCTGCCCTGCACAGTCACCAGCGAATCAAAGCTGCTGGCAGTCAGATATTGAACACTCGAAACGCAAATCCTTCCCATTACTATTAGACACGCTACACAACTACTCTACAGCAACATACTGAAAGATTTTTAAAAAAACCACCAACAAAAAACCGACTGTTTTTCAAACATTTTTTTTAAACTGATATAAAGATCAAAGGCAGCACTACCTTTTTGATTACCTAAAGCGCCTCTGCTCAGTGATCAGCAGCCCTGATTGTGGCTATGATTAGACACCAATTCCTGTCAAAGACGGGGGACAGAAGGACACAGATACATTACCAGAAACACAACAAACCCTGGCCACGGTAAACCATTTTATAATTAAAATTCGCAAGCTATCATTACAGACGAGCATTGCAAATGAAACCCTTTCACTTCAATTACGTTAACCGTCTCTAAGTCAATGACCGCAGGTTTTCTTTCTCCTGCCAAAGGAACAGAGGCACAAGTCAAGTCTGACCTCTTTTTTTTTTTTTTTTTTTTTTTTTAGGAAAAAAGGACTAGTTTTCTGTTTTATACATTTTTCCATTTGGAGTATGTCTGAGCTCACAAAACCCTGTATGCCCCAGAACACAAACAACAGTTCCTTCTGTGACATGTTCTTACTGTCTTCCAAAGAAAAAAGTAGAAGGCACAAGAAAAACAGAGGACTCGGTGACAGCACATCTGCACGAACACCTGCTCTCCTCTCCCGGCCCTCTCCGCCGTCAGATGTCTGCCGTCTACTGTTCACAAACCAGCATGACCTCAGGAGCCACAGAAAACCCAACAGCTTTTCTCACCAGCGCCTCTTGAAAGCATTCATCAAGTTTCTAGAAACCGCTTCAATAGCTACGAAAATAAACCCAGTACCCTTAAACCCATCAGGGAGTTTCTCTTAGCACTAGAAGGAAGCTGTGCAGAGCACAAAACATGCCAAACACTTCAGAGGAGCTGATGAGACCGATCTCTGTGAGACTGAGAGTGCTCAGTCCTAAAATAAGCTACATTTTCCATAGTCACATGCACACAGAGCAAAAGTTTAAGTAAATAGGAGACCTATAGGTGAGTCTCAAAGGTCAACTGACTCGGGCTCGGCGAGTTATTTATTCTTCTCTATATCCTAGAGGGAAAAGGAACAAGCAAACTACTGTTACGGGGTAGGAATGGTTTCTAACCACAGCCTATAACATAAGGGTATGACGATGTACTATTTAAGTCCGTTACTGTACCTGAGACCGGCCCCTCATCCCATTCTTCGGATCTCCTAAATCGATTAGTTGTAAATCCCATGCAGACATTTACTCCAAAGGCAAAAGCAAACAAAGATATAACCTGCAAAAATAAAACAGCAAAGTAAGCGAACTGTGCGAGAAGCTGGACTTTCGTGCTAAGAGCATTAGGCATAAAGGGTAGAGATGGTCCTCTGTACATTCGAGCTCCCCAGCACTGAAGTTCCCATCACTGGAGCAGCAGCTGACAGCGTCACCGTTGGAGAGTAACACAAACCAGAAGGGGTTTATGAATAAAACATCTCTTTCTGAAGCTGAAACGCTCCTTTTTGTAGGAACTTATTCAGGACAGACGGGCTGCTACTCCTCCTCTAAAAGCAAACACGCTCCTCTCCTCCCCTACCTGGTGCGAGTGGACGCAGCCCTGCTTAGCCATACCAGGGAATTCTTGAAAAGCCTACGCCGCACCGCCGCCTTTTTTTATAGTGAGCGCAGAGCTCTGTTTGCTCGGCGAGTTCGGGCTATTAGCTACGAGTAATCCCACCTGGTGAGGTTGACAGGCTCGTGTGATTTGTCCAGGGGGCGATTTCATCATGTTTCACTCACAAATCGGAGCTCCGAGTGCAAGAAGCTCCAGGCATCATCCCTCGCTGCGCCCTCCCCCCAAACACACACCCGCGCGCTTTTATGTGGTTTCCTCTGGCAGAGCTGGGCTCGCTTGTGCGGCGGCCGCCAATAGCTCCTCCTGCTCGTTTTATTCTCCTCACAAAAGTAACATAGTTAAAAGAAAAACCAAACACGTCTCCATCTGGCTCGGAGAAGAAGAGGGGGTAGATCACTGGGGGCTGCGAAGTGAAAATATCCCGATGCAGCCCTCAAAAGTGCCCCGGTGTCAGGTGTGACAGCGCGGTGGGCTCAGTCTCCGCTGATCCCTCACGGTCGGGTGGGTTTGGGAGCTCGGGGATCCCTCTCCTTCTCCACGGATGCTCCTCAAATTTTTCACTATGCTGCAGTGCAGAGGCCCCTCAAAACCAGAGACACTTTCAGAGCGCGGGGGTATTTTTCAACGTTGTTCTCCCGTGCTGCTGTGGCAGGGCAAGGCTTGTATCGATGGAAACACAAGCAGTTCCATCTGAATAGCTGGAAACCCCAGACTTCCAGAAAGGAAGGGAAGTGACACGTTCCCTCTGCCCCACATTCCCCCGTTTTCATCAACAACAGAAAGTTTGGCTCTTTGGATAAGCACTTTTATTTACAAAGCAAATGATAATGCTGAACAGAATTACGGTTGAAATCAGTGGCTTAAATATTATTTGCCAAGGCAAATTATTTACCAGTGTAGTTTGCCACTTTTTTTCTGTGATGAAAGCTTCTTTCATGAAAGTGTTTACTAACAATTACATTTAAAGGGACAGAGTCGAGGTTTGTAAGCCCTCAGGTGGACTGAGCTTCTCTTGGGACCTGTCCCATATTCTATACTGGCATTAAGAGACACAGTACAGTTTTCTTTAAATTAACTTGCAATAATAAACACATACAATTTTGAGCTTTGTTTAGAGGTACTTTTACCTGCTGCAATAACTCCCCTTCCCCACCATGTAGCTTTACAGATCAGGGTCTGAAAAGCCCTTCTCTTCGCTGCCCTCACCTCATCAGCCTGCCAGCCTTTGCCAGGAGATGATCCTTTTTTATGCAGTTTCTTAACCAAATGTGCCTCCATTGTGTAGCTGCATCTTTGCATTGCAAGGCTCAGGGCAATGTAATTAGCCCCTTCATCTTAGCCACACCAGGACATTGTATTCTTTTTACTTGCACGGACTGAGACTATGAATTCAAGATCTATCTTCTGATGCCCACTTCACCACTAGCTGGGCTGAAAAAAAATAGGCAATAGGCCATATTTTTCTAGCAACAAGCTGAGCACAGAGAAAAATAATTATCAACAAAGTTGCTACCTGTTCCTATAAAATTCTTTGGCCTTAGCTTCTGGTATATCCTGTGGTTAAACAACTTCACCCCCATGCACTAGGTAAGTACAGCAGCGTGTGATCACAGCAGACAGGAAACCTAAGGTGCCAGAAATAAAATTGATCAGTGGTGCTGCCTATGTATCTTAGCTAATGAAGCTCATGATTTCATGGGCAAAATATGGAAATCAGCAGCCCCAAGCTCTCCTCCAGCTTGGGACCCTCAGGTCACTGAGGAACCGAGTTAAAACACAACTGAATTTTCAAATCAGGTGGTCAGTTTTAAGTGCCCAAGCCAATACATCCAGTCTCATTTTCAGAGATCCGGAGCCTTTGCTGTTCCTGCATATCTTCCTAATGAACAGGTCTTCAGTTCTCTTGAAAGGAAATTCCGAAATATATTAAAAATGGCCACCCAGAAAAATAAAGCAACAAACAAAACCAAGAAATACAGCATCATAGATGAATTCTACTGATTTAAAAATACATATTGCATATTTCCATTTGTGTAACCTCTCTGGAGCTTGTAAACTTCACAACTTTACATAAATGGAGGAGCTGATTTTGTTTTCTGGTCCATGTTACAAGTATATTAAATTAATTAAAGTCCTTTGTAATGTCCTTTAGAACTATAGATGATGATGACTATGAAACTGCTAATCTTCTTCATCTGTGTAATGTAAGACACATTTTCCAGTAGCTGTCAACTGAGCACATACTCAGCTGCACAGTGTTCTTTTTGTCACAAAGATTGTGCCTTAAGCCATTCCACAGATGAACGAGGAACTTATTAGCATAAACAAGGTCTAATCATTTTGTTCAGGCAAAATTTCACTGCTGGGATCAGTGATAATTAATTTTTTCGGTACCTAATTGCCATTTTACTCATCAGAATAGAAAGGACTAAAGCTGAAATAATATATTCCTGGGCCAGGAATTCAGCAATTCAGTGCGAGTTTTAAGGCTTAAATGAAACACATTTAAAAGGAATTTTAACAAGATCAACAGAATATGAAATGCCTCTTCATCAGTTATCGTGAATAATTCTATTATACTGATCATTTAACTCTGGATGCAAAACTTCCAACCAGGCACCAGATGGCGTTTAACATGAGAAGTTCATACTGAAACATTTCCACAGTTACAAACATTCACAGAATCTCAGTATCATTTAGGTTGAAAAAAACCATTCAGATCATTGAGTCCAACCCTTAACTTGGCATTTCCATGTTCACCACTAAATCATGTCCCCAAGTGCCACATATTTCTTGTATTCTAAATACCTCCACCAACTTCCCTGGGCAACTTGACAGCCCTTTCCAAGAAGAAGTTTTTCCCAATATCTGGTCTAAACCTCCCCTGGCACAACCTGAGGCCATTTCCTCTCCTCCTGTCACTTGGTACTTGGGAGAAGAGAACAAACTCTACCTGGCTACAGTCATGTAGCTCTCAGAGAGCACTAAGGTCCTCCCTGAGCCTCCTTCTCTCCAGGATAAACGCCCCCAGCTCCTTCAGCAACTCCTCATAAGACTTATGCTCCAGACCTTTCACCAGTTCCATTGCCCTTCTCTGGACACACTCCAGCCTCTAAATGTCCTTTTTGTAGTGTGGGACACAAAACTGAACGAAGGATTTGACGTGAGGCCTTGCAAGTGCCAGATCACTTCCCTGGCCTTCTTGGCCACCTGGGCACACTGCTGGCTCATGTTCAGCTGCTGTTGACCAGCACCCCCAGGTCCTTTTACACTGTTCAGCAAACTGACTGAAGGTGCCCTCAATCCCCTTGTCTAGATCATCGTTAAAGATATTAAACAGAACTGGTCCCAGTACTGAGCCCTGGGGAACATCATTTGTGACCAGCTGTTAATTGGATTTAACTCGATTCACCACCACTCTCTGGGCCCAACCATCCAGCCAGTTTATTATCCAGTGAAGAGGACACCCACCCAGTCTATGAGCAGCCAATTTCTCCAGAAGAATGATACAGGAAATGGTATCAAAGGCTATTCCATAGAGTTAATATAAGCAAGGCAGTATTTACAGTCTTACATGAAACTGATTTTTCTTGAGCAGTTTTTTTAATGAGAAAAGAAATGCAGAGAAATTAAGTACACTGGCCAAGTCAGAGGTTGGGGATGGAGTGTGCTCTAAAGAAATGAACCTTTTTTGCTACTCCTCTCCACTTTGCCCTGGATGCTGGATGCAGCCACATCAGGCGATGGGGGTCAGAGTGAAATCTCCAGTATGGTTGATGGCAGCATGAAAGGCAAAAAGGTGAAGGACTTCTCAGAAGCATCACAGAGCTCTCATCCTCCCGAATGCAGCTTCCACAAATAGTTGTGGCCAATAAAAATGGTTAGTTGGGTGCACGAAATAGCAATTTCAAGGAACAAAACTTTTTGGTAAACCATAGAAATTCAAATAGTGTCCAGATCAAATACAAGCACTGAGAAACCAAATGAACTTCCATCAGCGAAAGTGAGCATGGGAAGAATCAAGTACCTTATTGAAGACACCCTGAGTCTTTTTAACAAAATCAAAGAGGTATAACATAACAAGCGGAGCTGATTCCCACGTATAAAAGACTCTAAAATATATTTTTATCACAGAATCACAGAATGGTTTGGAAGGGATCACTGGAGGTCATCTAGACCAACCTCCCTGCTCAAACAGGCTTCCCTAGAGCACATTACTCTGGATTGTGAATATCTCCAAGGAGACTCCACAGCCTCTCTGGGCAGCTTGTTCCTGTGCTCAGTCACTCTCACAGTAAATAAGTTCTTTCTCATATTCAGGTGGAATTTCCCGTGTTCCAGATTCTGCACCCTGCCTCTCGTCCTACTGCTTGGCACGACCAAGGTGGTGGTGGAATTTAGAGGGTTTTATAGATCAAAACCAAGTATCTTTGGCATTCAGACAGTGCAGTGAATGATAAACAAGACAGAGGAGGAAGGGAAGGTGCATATGAAGGTAAGAACAGCAAGAGGACAGCAAAGCCAGTCATCAGGTCAGGTCAGCCAGGTCTGATGACAAAAAGAGGGGGAGGAAGAGTAAGAGTCAGTGCAGGAGGGTGGCGACCTGTGGTGAGCAGTCCTTCAGCAGGGATCAGCCCAGGAGCCAGGCTACAGCCAGATACAGAAGTGCAGGATGGTGATTGCACAGCCTGGGTATGCAGGAAAAAATAAACAAGAGTTGCTGAAGGGTGAGGGACCTGTATCTGCTCAACTTGTAAAGAGCACCATTGAAGACCCCAAAAATAGGGTCACTGAGAAGTCCTCTTTATTTGATGGAGGTAAATCACTTCAGCAAGTAATAGATTTCAAGTGGATGGCAGCTGGATTGGAAACAGAAAGGTACAACCTGATCATAAAAGGTAGGAGAGGACACAGATGTTCGCATGGATGCGTTAAGAGGGTAGGTGGGACAGGGTAGGAAAAGGAAGATAGGCAAGGTCATACTATCTTTTCCTTGGGCTGTGGGACATGTTTGAGAGTTGAAGAAGCTTGTGCAAGTATCTTTTGTACTTACACACATAAAAGTTGCATTTTGTCAAGGGGGTAGAAGGCACAGGACTGACTTCCCAGGAGCTGCACCACCATGCCCTCTGCTTCCCCATGAGACTGAGAAGACCTACAAACCAGGCTGTGCTCATGAAAGTACACCCTCTTCACCACAGTTCCTCAAAACACCATCTGACAACAGCAGTCTCCAATTATCTGTCTCCTCATCATTGCCAGACCCTTAGGGACAATCATGAACAAATTAAAGTCTTCCAAATTGCAGTTTGCTGCAGCCCAATCCCTGAGGCACTGAGTGCCTTAGGCACATATAGGCCCATCAACATTTTTGAATAACCTACATAATGCCTTCAGGGTTCACAGGGCTGCACAGTGAGCACCCACATCCAGCCCAAAACTCGCTGAAGACAACCAACAAAGCACGTCGACCTGCAGAGCACGTTGCACTGCTCCTCACCTCACCCTCATCTACGTGTTCTGCACAAAATACAGGTGTACTGGGTTCATGCCTGTCTGAAACTGAGTTCTGCCTTCCCAGAGAGAGAAAAGGAACCACTGGCCAGGGGAGGACCTTAGTCCCAGTCTCTGCTTTTATTTATGTAAAATAGTAGTATACTCACCAGGGACTGAAACCCAGGTGAGTAGCCTGGTGAGAAAAAGGAGGGTATAATGAAGTAGAGAAATAAATTCTCCCCCACCCAACATCAGATACAACAGCTTCAGTGGTTCACTGTGGGATGTGGATTTGGTGACAGCACTGCAGCTCCTGAAGCTGCTGCTGCTGCTGCCTTTGGAGGAGTCTTAGCTCAAGTGCACTGTCCACACACAGTCACCATTTGTGCTGGTACATAAGCAGAACAAGGTTATAAGCGAGGTCATGTCTTGGAGCAGGACAGCTAGGTCAGCTGGAAAAAGGAGATCAGTTTTCGTTGACCTGAAGAAAGCTTTGGGTGCGTGAATGCTTGTCTCTCGCAGCAGCACTACAGCTTAATCACCACCCACTCCAACACAGGCCATTACACTCTCACTGTGAGCTGCGCACGACAGCAGCAGCATCAACACTGCTCCAACAAACACACCTTCAACAAATTCTTCATCCTCAAAGAAACTAACATTCACCCAATTTGGTTTCTGAAAATATTATTATTATTATGAAGCTGCACAAGTACTTCACTAAAATGCACTGAGTTCAGAATTACATTTCTTAAGATAGTCATATATAAAAATTTTAGCAACTGCAGAATAAAAGCTGTGCTGTGATGAAAAATCACATCCTCAGGGAGGATGTGAAGGAGTTAAACATGGAGCCAGTGAGCCCATATCTGTTCTTAGTGCAGCTCATGTGAGGCTGAGTATGTATTCAGGTCCTCATCCTTGTTTTCCACTGCTTGAATTGGTGATGGGTGTCACATCAACAGCTTCACATCCATCTTTTTAAAAGAGCTGTAGATTTCAGGAGTGTGAAATCCACCCACCTACCCCCAGACAACAGTCTGAAGGTTCAAGGGCCTTGCATGGTACCTTGCATGTGCCACACACAGTCACTGTTCATTCATTCGAATTTTGTAAGTTATACAACCTATTACATCCCACAAAACCCATAAACCTTTAGTAACAGAGAGTTAAAGCTAAATGAGAAAAAAAAAACAACCAAAAAAACCACCCCCAACCAAAACAAACCAAAACACACAAAAAACCACAAACAAACAAACCCCACAAAGACGACAAAACTAATGTAAAAAGCAGGTGTTCTAGACTTCAAATCATATGTCTAGTTTCTTTGTGTAACTTGTATGTACATCCTTTATCTTGTTTGAACCTTTTTCAGTAGAACATTAGCTTTGAATCTCTGGGTATATAAAACTTCTTTTGGGGACTTCTACAATAATCCTGTAACATATCTCTCCTACTTAATCACATTTAGCCTCAGCTCAAACTCTACTTTGGCACAATTTTCAAGCTCAAGGCTTGGATATGATAAAAAATTCCAAGTGCTAATCTCTTCTCTACAAGTAAAATGTGGATATAATTAATACTGTTTTGTTTACTTTGTGTTATCTACCAAACAAGGGTTTCTGTTTGTTTGAAATAGATTTTTTTTTCATGTTTTTGGCACTTGGATCAAGAAAGAAGTATTTTAATTAATATTTTTCTTCTAGTTAATCTGAAAAAAAATCCATTAGTATTTTCAAAACAGCAAAATCCTATTTAATTTCAGTTTAAAGAGATTCATCACTATGAATATTGTTCTCAACTTGCCTGCAGTTGAGGCTTTGGACGCCCATGCTCTGCAGCACCAATACTTCTGCAGTAAAAGCAGAGGGATCAGGCTGGAAACAGAGCATTCCCCTGCAATAAATAGGGACATGCCTTCAGGTGGGCACATTTTGCTCCTGGTTCTATGTATAAGAGGCATCTAAGGCTGAAGAACTGACGGCTCTTACAGTGACAAGTAAGTGTCTGCACCTATGAAAGCTTTTTTTTGGGGCATGATAAGTGAATGCATGAACACAGAACAGGATTTGGCAGTGTTGCAGTTCAGACCAAAAAAAAAAGCTTGAACCCACTTCACATGAGCATGAGTACAATTCAAGCAGAGCTATTTTATTTGCATGAAGACTACAAGACTGCACCACTAAATGCAATCAGTCCAGCATAAAGACAAGCAAATCCCAAAGAGATTAGGACAACTGACAAAGAAGATATGTTCTCTGAAGAATTAAAATAACAACTATTAATGCTGCCTAAACTGCGTCATCTGATTCACTGAGTGGCTCCATGAACATTTATGTGGAGAAGGATACAATAGGAACTGTCCAGGCTTTTATTCATAGAAAAACGCATAAATGGGAACACAGCTAACACTGTCACAAACATAATCCTGCAACCCCTTTTTGGGTGAACTGATTTATCTCATCTTTATGATTTACAGAAGCTTAAGCTATCTCCAACTGTTGAGAGGGGTGAGGTATTCCATTACCTTGCAAATAAGTGGCTTTTCTGCCCTTTCCCTTCAGAACAGAAATAATCCTAGCAAGTAGAAACCAGATATCAAGTGTCTACGACCACCATCTGGCAGACTGGCTAGTCCTTGCTACCACTTCCATCCTCTGACCCCAGCCATTCCTAGGGTCACACTGCAAGTCAGATCAGGTTAAAAAATTCCCTTCCTTTGACAGGTTTTGCAGCTGAATGAGTGTCCTGCTCTGGTCCCCAGCCCTGGAAGCAGTGTGTCTGTGAGATACAGTGAGCCGCAAACTGCTATTTCTGACCCCCAAGCCGGGCACTGTAACTAAGGAGCATCCCATGGACAGGGGAGAGGCGGGCAGGGCACGGACAAGCTCTTCTCTCCTCCTAACTCGCGCGGCTCCCACGGGAGTGCTGTCACTGCAGCACACGCTCACCAACCCGCACTTCTTAACGTGCATCTGCTGCTGCCTGTTTTAATGGCAAAGCAGAAAAGCATAAAACAATTGCAACTTGCTTTTTTAGGTCATTTCGGACAGATGGGCCACTTTCCAAACATCACAAATTTTACTAAGTTGAAACATGTCACCACTAGTTCAGTTGAAGGCCAGCTTTTTTTTTTTCTGATTTCAGCTGAGTGCAAAGATGACAAATATAAGTACAAAGGGAAAAACATCCTGTTAGAACAGTACTCCCTGTTTTCTATGGGTGAGAAAAGTATAAGCAACATTTCAACAACAAAACAATGTGTTCCATTGCTGGAATTTTTTTTTAAAATCCATATCATAATGTGTAACTGAATAAATTTCAAAGTCTGCAGGAATGCAATATAAAAAAAAAAAGGAAGAAAAATGCTAGCAATCAAAAATATGGAACTCTGCTAGCATGGGTTTGCATAAGGATTATCAGGGGGGTTTATGCCAATACTTTTCAGCATAAAACTTTGGAAAGCAATAAAGAATCTTTTTTTAAATATTGGATTAAACAAGCTGTAGGGAAACTCAGGTCACTTAAATATTAATAGACTTTGTCATTATTTTTAAGCAAATAATCTTACTGAGTTGTTTTGTTTAACTCATCTCTTTTTATTTAGCAAAACAAGACTTTCGGAAAGAAACAGTTCCTTGGTTTAATGCTTGCTAACTGCTGTAGACTAAAAGAGCTCTGCTTTCCTCAGCTTCCACAGAAGGCTCCCCACACGGGTAAATCTCCTTTTCACAGCAGACAAGACTGAAGTCAGCCATATATTAAACTTGTTGAAGATTCCTAGGGCAGAGACAGACATTCCTGGGCATCCAGAAAACCTGCAAAACAGCTGGGACTATTTAATTTATTATCCTTTCACTGTCCATTATTAACACTTCTCCAAGACACTGAAACCAAACACCTTTGTACGTGTCTGATTCAGCCCATGTGAAAAGGACTTGAGTAGACTACTGCTCTGGTGAAGAGAGTGAGGACACCTCCTTTTCCAGCAATAGCTTTGCCAGCTACAGGGAAAGCCTCTAGCACCTACCTGTTCAGGTATGCAAATTCAACATTTCCTCATTTTGGGAGAAGAGTTGCCCAGACTCGTTGTTTCTTCCCCTCCTCTGCACCGCACTGAGCATGGCAGTTTCACCACCTGAGTGATCTTCCTCCAGCTTGGTGCTGAAGAACACTATGGTTAAACGACCTCTAAAACAAACAAAACAACACACTTCGGGCAAAGAAGCCAGGATGGATGATGGAAACGGACAAGGAGCAGTAACATCTTCAGGTGGCAGCTGAAGTCAGGAGAGGAAGGCCACCCCTGCTCCTGGGTAAACTGAGTTCTCTGCGCTGAGACACAGCAGAAGCACAAACTTCCTCTGTGGTAGCTTAAGCCATGACAGCTGTTTTGCAAATGAGTATGGGACGATAACCTCAAGTTCATACCCCTGTTTGTTGGCAGTCTAAGCCTGCCAAAGCATCTGCTTGATTCTGCAGATAATTCAGCATAGTTTTGGAAGGCACTGGCTTAAAAAAAAAAAAAGAAAAAAACAACACTAGGAAAACTTGTGTTTTCATTGCTTCCCACTCTGATGCATTGTGAATAAAACAAATAAGCCAACCTCAAAGCCCCATTGCATAAGGGCAGGTGGAAGTACAGTCAGGCTGCAGGACAGAGGGCACAGGGCACATGCATGGGAAACTATGCAGGGGTGGCAGATTCAGCACACAAACCAGACCTGATGCTGCCAACAGCACAACAGCAACTGCCAGGACAGCACAGTAGACATCCCACGACTGTCATATGCCATGGCTGTTGCAGTCATCTCCTAAATCTGTGGGGAATACTGGGCTGGCTTGACAGAGCAATGGTAGGGTAGAAAAAAATAGATTAGTGTTGAGGGTGAAAAGAGACAAAATATATTAGAAAAACAGAGCTTTAGAGATTCCAAAAGGGAATCTTTCCTTCTTGTTTCCGCTGTTGTGTGGTTTGGAAGGAGGAAAACATCCTTGTAATCTCTGTGCTACTGCCAATGCTGTTTCAGTTGTACTCTACTGCACAAGAAGATTATATGTTAAGGGATGTCAGAAAAATAGAGCCTCTTTAGATGCACTGAATCTATGTGGTCAAGCACAAATGACCTGAGTAATGAATCCTTTCGGACTTGGCAGCCAGCTGAGATTGGGACCCTTCAGACTGTTTCTTTAGAAGAGGACTTGTGGCATCAAGGATTCTTTGGTAAAATCTTGTCATTTACAAGGAATGTATAAAAAAATGCTGTTTCCCTGAGCAGAAAAAGGAATCCTGTTGTTCTGGATATCCAAGAGGCACTTAAGGCCTTCTTACATTTGTCCTGAATGAAGGGCCATCAACTCCAAGAGAATTTCACCCAATCTTACAACATTCCCTCTGTCCCACCTGGAGGGCTGACCTTGTCTGGGATTTGACTGTGTTCTTCACTACCACTTTAGCTGTTCAGCCTCAGAATGGAAAGAAAAGAAAACAAGCATTTGCATGTGATGGCAACTCAATTATGTACAAAGTATTGTTTCATCAGGACATTTTCCCCTGCCACCTTCATAGTGACCATGTCTGTAAAACATGCACTGAATGTTTTGTCTCAGTCAAAATTTGTTTTGGGCGTGCCTTTGAGGAATGCCTAAAATGACTGAGGAAGCTGTACCTCTCCTGGGCCGAGCCTCGCGCTTCCAATGTCACCTGCTGCAGGTACCAGACTGCAGCCACAAACTCCTACGCTTCTTTCTCCAAAGATGACTGAACCAAGCAGTATTTTCTCTTTATACAGCCTGTGAAGTCTTTAAGTATTGTGCCTAACATCCTTCACTGATCGTGATACAGGATGAGTGACAGGCCGCCTTTGTCCTTTTCCCACCATCCCACTCACACCTGAGGCCGATGCTGATGCACCAAATCATGAGCTGGTGCAGCTGGAGGGGCAGCAATTTGTTCCAGTCCTTGCAGTTACGGAGTCTTCCTGTTCCCTTTGGTAGCCCCAACACTGAATTTGGTGCAGGGCTGATTCCCCTTCGCTGCTGCCACAACATGAGTTCGTCACCACCATCCTGTCCCAGCTCCAATAACCCCCACCAGCCCTTGTCCCATTCCCCCATTATCCTGCTGTTGGCCAGAAAAGGTTTTTAAGTTGTCACATTCATCAATAGCACCAGGGACATACAGCTAATATGACTTAAAAGGTTTTTCTGCCAAGCTAAATATGCAGCAATAGGTGAGCAAATGTTCTGTGGGTAATGAATTCTACCTTGGAATGCAGTTAATTGTCTTTCCCCTTTTTACTGTTATTTGTCGTGAGCGCTGGTGCATCCTGCTGCACCAAAATCTCCTACTGCCTCAAGGACTTGCACTTATATAAGGCAGTTTGGAGCAAATCTGCAGAGCCCAGCTGCTGGAGTCAAGTAATTGAAAACCCAGGGTGTGGGATGGGGTGTCCCCAGGCTGTCCCTGGGCTGAATTCCCTCCCTCTGCTTTGTTATCCTGTTGGCAAAGAGCTGAGGGAAGTGCTCCAATCCTGTCCCAGGTTTGCACAGGGCTCTCCCTAAAACCTGGAGTGAGTGCGGAGCCCATTCAAGAAGTCCTGCCTGCACTGGCTCTGGCAACTTCTGCTGTTGCAAGGACAGAGCAGCACAATCATCCTTTCTTCAGGTTAACACAATTTTCCCCTGAAAAATTATCAGTTTCTGGCAAATGAATGACCCAGTGTCCTGGTTTGTGTGTAAACGCAAGGGCCTGGACCCATCTGCGAACTAGTGGACTAGTCCTGCCTAAGTGCATGTGTACCTGGCAGCCTCAGAAGCTCATCCTGCCATGTCCCTCCAGCTGCCTGCACAGCCACATATGCCAGTATAGAGCCAGAATCTTAAAATTTGGCATTAGATTGGAAGTCCTGCATGAACAAAGCATTATTACCCAGGATAATCCATATACTCCAAGTTTTTTGACCACCACAGGAATGAGAGGCAGGACCTCAGCTGAACATGCCATTAACAAGCAGCAGCAGGAAACAGAAATCCGTGAAGGGAATAAAATGTGAAATTTCAGTGATGGGGACGGGAGATAGTTGCTGTGGAAGGGAGGGCTTCAGGAGAAGAACAGCAGGAAAAACTCTGGCCATGTTCTACAGATGATATTTCTGCACCAGATGACAATGGATGAAAAAACGAGGTTATGGTCAAGGATGAGTTTCCAAAAACTTCTTAAAAAAAATTAAAATAAAGCTAGTGAAAAGATGAGTGCAGCAAAGTCAGAGATGGCTTCAAAACTAGAAGGCGTTCAGGTTAAAATCTTTAAAGAGCCAAGAAATACATTGAAACAGAAGATGAGAGGGTGAGAATCCAGAAATATGTACAATTGTGCATTATTGGGAGAGACCAGGGCTGCCCTGGGCAGGACAGAGGTGATCCCACTGCAGGA